>JABUQX010030591.1:12500-20000 GCA_015478945.1 Trachelipus rathkii
ACCAGCACTACTCAAATGGAAAATATAAATATCATTAAAAATAACAATAAAAATGAAAAAAATGAACAAATTAATGAAAACTTTATCAATAAATACTCTTCAATTCACACAAATGTACAAGGAATGCATGCTCCTTCTAGTTTAAAGAACTCTAAAAATTTAAATATGAAAAGTAGTAGTAGTCCACAAAACAAAAATATATCAACAAATAATGATATTATATTAAATAATACTGACCTCAACACAGGTCTCGAAACAAATGTCTCAAGCAATGTTGGTAATGTACTTAATAACCTTTTTGTTGCCACTGTTAGTCCCTTGCATGTGGGATACGTCTTTTTTAACTCAAATTTATTAAATGGGGGGGGGGTGTTATAGATAATACAAGGGAAGATGGAAGCAATGTAGCAAATATCCTGTCAGACCCAACTGATGTGAATGCTGATGACGAGCGCTGCTTGAGCAGTAAGATAGTTACAGCCGATGTTGAGGGAGACAGGAGGGTTTGCAAGATTGACAATTTGACCTTGTATATAGTCTATGACACATTAAATAAGATCGATTATTTGGTAGATTGCGGTTCTGTGTTCAGCCTCTTATCATGCGCTGCTAATGACCATCAAAAAGCGCCGGTAGGCTATATGCTTGCTGCTAACAATTCAAAAATTGCAATCTATGGTATTAAAGATATTGAAATCGATCTGGGATTGGGGCGTAGCTATATTGTTACTTTTCATATCGCTAATGTAAGCACAAATATTTTAGGATTAGACTTTTTAAAAAATTTCGAGATGGGCATAAATTTTAAAGAAGATTTATTGTTAGATCAAATTACAAATAAGACCATAAAATTGAGTAGAAATGTGAATTTTAATATTAATGATGCTCCTGCTTCTTCTTCTTCCTCTCTCTCTCCTCCTCCTGTGCATGTGCCTTCTAGTTCTTTAAATTTTAATGAGTTATTGTCGAAATATTCTGAGTTATTTGTAAACCCTTATCTCCCCGAAAACCACCACATCAAATTGAAACAAGAAAAAAGGTGGAATGAAATTTTTGAAAAATATAAAAATAAAAATAAGAGAATGAGCACAGCATTAATAGCTGAGGACGGTCAAATAACTACGGACGAAGAAGCCGCCTATATTCCAGAGAGAGTATTAATAGAACTAGCCAACAATTATCCTTATAAAATAGATATAAAAGGACCGCCCCTCTCCCTTAAGCCAAGGAGGGTCCCCCATAAACTTTATGCTCAAACAAAAGCAGAACTTGACAACCTCGTAGCTACAGGAGTCCTCCGCCGCAGCCATTCACCTTGGTCTTTTCCCATGAGTGTCCTCCAGAAAAGCGAAAATCGAGTCAGAATAATCTCCGATTTTAGAGAATTGAACAAAAGAGCCGAGGTGGGAGTCTATGGACTTCCGCACCTGCAAGATGCAATATCAAACCTGCAGGGGAGCCGTCTTTTCACCAAACTTGACGTGACGCAGGCCTTTTACTCGGTGCCATTAGCCCCCGACTCACAAAAGTACTTTACCATTACTTCAAACATCGGATCGTTTACTTACAGAAATCTTCCCATGGGCTATGTGTCATCTCCCTTTATCTTTCAATCTTACATTGATACAGTCCTACAAGGCCTACCGAATACTCAGGCCTATATGGATGACGTTTTGATTCACACAAAGACCGAAGAAGAGCACAAAATCCTCCTAGAGAAGGTATTGAAGAGGTTAAGTTATCTGCACCTAAGTTTAAATCCCACAAAATGCCAAATAGCCCAGAACGAGATAAATTATTTGGGTTATACTGTAAATGAAAGCGGCGTCAGACCTAATCATGAGAAAATTGGGGATATATTAAATACCCCAAAACCCAGGACCATCAAAGAATTAAGATCTTTCCTAGGCCGCGTAAGCTTCTACCGCAGCAGCGTTCCATTATTTTCTGAAATAACAGCGCCCCTAAATCTATTTTTAAAGGGAAAACCTTACTCAAACCGCCGCGTCTGTTGGAATTCAACTGCAGAGAAAGCCTTCAAAAATATTAAAAATGCTGTTGAAAATGCTTCTGTACTTGCTTATCCCGGCACCTCTTCTAATTACAAAATTATCATACATACCACAAATGTATCTGCAGCTGCTGTTATTTTATCCATCACTAACACAGCCGATCTTCCGATTGCTTTTTTTAGTTCCATTCTCTCGCCTACTGAAAGAAAGTATGACGAAGCAAATCGCCTTTTAGTATGCTTAACAAAAGTCTTCAAGAAGTACGGATATCTCCTCACGAATAAAAATATTGATATCGAAACCAACTGCCGTGAACTCATAAACAAATATAAAAGATCAAATGACGACAAAAACTTTAATATTCGGGAAATTAGAAGCCTAAATTTATTAACTAGTTACAAAGTTTCTTTCAAATTATTAACAAAAAAGAAAAATCCCTTAGAAGAATACTTATTAATAAATGATATCAGTAATGATGAACCAAATAACGAAGAAAGTGAGACTACTGACGCAGAAGAACCATCAAAAATCACCTCCTCTCCTACGAACACTGTGATTGGTCCTCATTTCAGCCAATTAGCCAATAAGAGCGAAGTTCCCATACTCCACGTGGATTCTTGTTCGAATTTTACAACCGAGTACAAATATGAAGAACTTTCTCCAAAACTAAAAGCTCGTTATCATAGGGTAATAAAACAAAACCACACACGTGCTGCGGTCGGCAGTCCAATGAAGGGTAAAAAGGTAGACCCTTTAAATGACAAAAATGTAAACAAAAGAAATTCCAGAAATAGTTCTCATGGGAAAGAAGGAACTTTAAAGCCCAAAGGGTTGAGAATGAAAGAAAGAATAGAAATGGAAGAAAAAGAATTACACAAAATAAGTGAAAAATCGCCAACTAAAAAGTTAGATGAAATAAATGATATACTTACTGAAAACACACGAATAAATTTAATTCAGCGCTGTAATGAAGCTCATATTGACTTAATAAAACGCTTCAGGAAAGAAGTTGACTACGCAGCAATTAGTAAAGACCAGTTAGAAGACGAATACATTAATTCATTGCTTAAAAAGAAAAAAGTTCATTAATCGTGAAGAAACAACCCTTCTGGTTCAAGAAGAATGAAGTCTCTCTCTACGTTGATACCTCACTGAATTATGCTAGAGTCATTCTCCCTGATCAACATATAGACGATATTATACGGTTAACTCACTTTCAAGGACACCTCGGGATATCGCGCTGTCTGACCGCGATAAAAAGCGATTTTGTGTTCCGCAACATGCATAAGAGAGTGAAAGCTCTTGTACGAAGTTGTCCTCAATGTCAAATAGGAAAGACAGGCCGTAGCATAAATCCTATTTACGGGAAGTATAAAGAAGTTTCCTACAAATTCCAAGATTTAAACTGTGATATATTGAAATTACCGATTTGTAGAGGATACAAGTACTTATTAACTCTCATTGATAGATATTCCCATTACGTGTGGGCCTTTCCCCTCAAGGACATCACCAAAGAAACCATTGTGAAAACATTGATAAATCAGCTAATTCCGATGTGTGGAGTTCCCAGCAACCTGATCACAGACAAGGGTGGAAATTTCACATCACATTTATTTGAAAGTGTATGTAAACTATTAGGAATAACGCATACAACTACCGCTAGCTACGCACCCTTCAGTAACTCCAAGGTAGAGGTAACTCATAAGATGATTCTAACCAGTTTAAGAACCATGCTAGCTGAACCAGGAATGGAAAGTCAAGGGTGGTTAGACGTATTACCATTCGTTTTATTCGCACTTCGGCTCGCTCCTATCTCAGAATCCGGCATCTGTCCCAGCAAATTGATGTTCGGGCAAGATATAAACATTCCTGACGGATTGATAGACCCTTCACTCCCAGACGGTCCAAAAACCTATGATAATTATATTGAAAAACTGGCTGGACTCATAGCCAAACCACTCTCTCAGAGAACTAACTTAAGAAACAGAAATGTGTTCGTCCCTCGTAATTTAAAAGATGCTCAATATTTGCTGGTGAAAAGTCAACAATACAATCGTGGTAAGCTCTCTCCAAGATTCCACGGACCTTATAGAGTCGTCAAGATCACTAATAATAACGCTCATATTGTAAAAGGGGATAAGGTGGTAGTTGAAAATCTAAGAAATGTCAAAATTTTCTATAATCTCGTTCCTGATCCACCAGAACGCAAGAAAAACGCGGAATAACAGAAGTAGAGAAAAGAAATGAGGAACTGAGGTAAATAGCTCTTGAGGAAAATAAGAGTCTAAGACGTTGCTATGGTAATTAATACGAGAACAATAGTGTTTATAAATGGTATTAAATATTCATATTGTAAGTTCTTTCACCTTCCACAAGTAGTGTTTCACCTGTTCTTCCTCTTTCCTCAACTTTGTATTTCATGTATTCAATCGAAGGAGGGTAAGAAAGTATCTCTGTGAAATCGAAAACAGGGGCCTCACCCCTGTTCTCCGAGGCAGAGATCCTTTGTTGCACTCGAGGGCCACCAGTCTAGGGTGAAATTACGGTAGGGAATCTTTGTAAGACAATAGCATGCAGTGTCTTAGAGTGTATGCATCTCTGTAAGAGGCTATTGCAAACCTCCTGCATATCACTTTGCATTAATGGTGGTCTACTTCATACTTACACAATGTACATTATTTGAAAGTCAAGTGTTGGCGCCTCTTTTCCTTCGCGGAGGAAAAGAGTGCCAAACAAACAAGGGTTATGATTGGTGCTTGGGTCCTGAAGGGACGCCACCAAATCCTACCCGGGAGTCTTGTAGCGAACCTCATACTGTGAGGATGCCCTACGTAAATTGTTAGATTGAACAAAAGGCCGGCAGGTCTATTTAGGATAGGGAATTAGTGCATTATCTTATTAGTTAGTCTGTGAAATTCATAATAGTGCTAACGTTGATATATGCCCATCTATTACTTATCCATTGTTTAATGAAAATCATCTTTGTATTGTTATCTAACTATCACAATAAACCAACTACGAGGAAAGTGCTCTAATTAACCCCCCCTTTCTATGACTGTCGAAGTGATTTCGGCCTATATATATATATATATATATTATATATATATAAATATATATATTTATATATATATATATATATAATTAAGAATATATTATTGTTATATATATATATATATATATATATATATATATATATATATATATATATATATATATATATATATATATATATATTATAAGAGTATATATATATATATATATATATATATATACATATATTATATATAAAAAAATATATATATATATATATATATATATATATATATATATATATATTATATATATATATATATATATATATATATATATATATATATATATATATATATATATATATATATATATATATAACTTGTAATTTGTTAACAGTTTCAGAAGAGGGGACAATGAAAAAAAATATTTAGACAAACAAACAAAAAAAAATAATAAAAACCTTCCGCAAAGCCATGTGCATAACCGTCACTGCTAAATATACCAAGAGGGTGGTTTGAAAAGACGAAAAACAATACAGGGAAAAAACAAATGCAATGAGAAACAAAAACATCATTCATGTTTATCAGTATATTACGCTTCAAAAAATGCATATTATTATGCAGCACACCCTAAAATATTGGGCATTAGCAAAAGCGTTGAATTATCCTTATAAATGTAGAAGCACGATTTTTGCTAGCAGTAAATAAGGAACCTAAAATTCAATGCCATCAAATCGAAAACTTTCAAACGTATATACAACGATTTTCCCCCCGAAATCGTAGAGAAAAAAGAAAAAAACAAAAAATAATTGAAAGGGTTTTAGGGGAATAGGGGAATGTGGAAAAATGGGGACAACTAAAAGGGTGGGGGGTGGGGGGTGGGGGGGAGATTTAACCCTTTAGGGCATTGATTCCCAAAGTGGTCTATATAGACCCAGGCCCAACGACCTGCAAAGGGTCCATGAAAGTCTTCAAAAATATTGGGGGTCCATGAGATGTAAATGGGGGTCAACGATAGTGGATCTCATTTAGGCATTATATATTAATTAAATTAAATTAGTATATTTCATAAAATTGTGTAAGTTGTAGCCATTCGCTTTGTGGTCGCAATACACTTTGAACTTGTAAAAACTTGTACATGATGATATACCAGTATCATCATGTCACACACATATACGCGCAGTAGAAATTCTTCGAGAAGACAGCGCAATTCCCTGTGTACCTTTTATACAACAAAGTTTTAAGCAATGACGCTATGAAACCATCTAAACTGGAGGATCATCTGAGAAGATGTCACCCTCATAAAACAGGTAAAGATTTGAAATACTTTCAAACACTTAAAGATAAAATTCAGAAGAGACCCACGGTGGACAGAATGTTTGCTTCGACGTCACAAAGAGACGATGATGGTTTGCGGGCGTCTTACAATATCTCACTACTTTAGCAAAATCCGGAAAACCACATACTATCGGAGAAAAGTTAATTTTGCCAGCCATTGAAGAGTTTTAAAAACTATTTTACACAAACCTGCATCTGATATCATTAAAAGAATTTCTTTAAGCAACAACACAGTTGAAAGACGTATTGATGAAATGAGTTATGATATTGAGAGCTTCTTGTGTAATGATTTGCAAACGACCCATTTCTCTATACAGCTGGACGAGTCAACTTTACCTGGTAATGAAGCATTATTATTGGCAAATGTTCGTTTCATTATGGATCAAGAAATCTATGAAGAACTGCTCTTCGCGAGAACTTTGACAACCGACACTAAAGGCGAATTAATATTTGATGTTTTGAAGGATTACTTCATAGAAAAAACAATCCACTTATCAAATATAATATCAGTAACTACAGATGGAGCACCTGCCATGTTTGGGCGCTATTGTGGATTTATAAGCTATTTAAAACAAAATGTACCCGGGGTGTTAGCAATACACTGCGTCATCCATCGACAACATTTAATTGCTAAAAATCTGAATGTTAGATTGCATGAATCTCTTCAATTAGTCATTCATGCAGTAAACCGAATCCGAAACAACGCGTTGAATACGAGGTTATTTGCGAAGTTGTGTGAAGAAAATGACGAGAACTTTCATCAATTACTCCTTCACACTGAAGTACGCTGGGTGTCAAAAGGCTTATGTTTGACAAGATTTTTTGCACTTTTTGAGACTATTTTAGAGTTTCTGGATGCTAAAGATCCAATTTTGAAAGAAAATTTAATCAAGTGGGAACCAGACATTGTCTATTTAACAGATTTGTTTACTAAATTTAATTAGGTTAACTTGCAGTTACAAGGTGACAGTCTAAATTTGATTAAAACAAAGTCCATCATTTCAGCGTTTCTTGCCAGAATTAAGATAATGAAGCAAAACATTGGACGGCGAGAATTTTCCCAGTTCCCCAATTTGTCACAGACAAACTGTCAGGAAGACGACGTTTCAACCTACGTT
>JABUQX010030592.1:0-35263 GCA_015478945.1 Trachelipus rathkii
GAGAGGAGAGAGGCACGATTAGGGTCATATATATTGAGATGAGGAATTATATTATGAAAAGACTTGTGATATTTACGGTTTTAAAAATGAGAGATTCGCACCAGTAGTATATATATTAAACTGTTAATAAAACAACGCAGGGAGTTAAGCAGATAAACGAAATATTTAAATAAACATTCTCAATCCACATTCGCCCGTATTAACTTTTGTCAGTCAGTCACCCTACTTTATCATTATTAATCTCACTCAGAAGACATCTCAACGCTACGTAGGACCCTACACCTACATATACATACTCTTATTGACGAACATTAGACCTCTACTAGGCGTGCAGAGAGAGAGATGTTATAAATTAATCGACTTTACAATCTCCTCTTTTATCCTCCCTCTATCTCTTCTAAATCCTCCAACTCGATCTTTCAAAATATCTATTTCTCATGTATCTGGATCTTAAGGTGCGTGAAATATCCTTGAGAGTTCCTTCAAGAGATTTGATCTAAGTTATCTGTTACTAACACGTACGCAAAAGTACTAGAAACTCTGAGCATGGGTATTGGTAAGCTGCTTATTTATGGAGGGAGAAACTTGGATCTTAGCAACAACAACACTATGTAGGTGGAGAATTCTGATCAGTATAAAATCTTCTCTAACCGATCTAGAGTAAAATCCGAGAAACTTGAGCTTAGAATTAAATTAAAGCAACAATAATAAAACTAAACGCAGGATGTAGGTGGACTACCAATTTTGAGCGAAATCTAGTAGGATACATAGAACGAATTTTAATAATGAATGTATTGGTGTCGTATGTTGGAGATTCTTTTTTTAGTCACAGGCTCGCAGCATTTGGCTGGCAATGGAACGTAGTGTAGTTGCGTCATAATGTCTTTATACTGAACAAATGAAGAAATTTGAAAATCAACTGGATGGACTAAAACAATGACGCAGAGCCGTAAAGTTAAATGTTTGCACTCAACCCAACTGGAATTTAAAAATACACAGTGTGGTGGTATAACTAGCTTACAACGGGAAAAATGTTTTCAGCCAGGTAAATCTGATAAAGTGAAATGAGATAGCGAGAAATCAACACACTATAACTTAAGTATTCTAAAAGAAAAGGAAAGTACAAGTAATTCATGTGTATTTAATGAGATAAAAGTGAAATACTTAAGTGATAGTTTGTATAGGATATACTATGTCAAGTACGGAAAAGTTATAGTGTTCAGAAAAAGCAATTAGTTGCTTTTTGCTGGGAATAAATAGGTTACAGTGAATTCAGACTGCTCGAAACAGGAAAATCAACACAAGAAAACACAAACAGTTCAGTCTCTTCCAGTAATACTCGAGAAAGTCGCCACATTAACGTATATATTATACACTCTCTCCTGTATATTGAGAAGGTAATTAAGATCCAACGGATACATTTAAGTTTTGCCGTATGGTGGTGGTCAAGTGATATTTCTAATGAAGGACTGTGTTGAGAATTTTTTTAAAGAAGCAAGAGAGGGGCAAGACAATTGAAAATCAAATAGACACCCTGAAAAGCAAGGTAAGAAAGGGTGTAAAACTTTGTAAGAGAGACACCTTTGCAGCGACAAATTTGTATGAATAAAACGTTATTATTAAGTTCCTTGGACATAATATATAAAAAGAAGAGGAACTGTAAGGCTTGAATTGAACAGGATCATGAAGGAATCTGATGTCATTAGGATACTTGTAAATAGACTAGTGAATTATAAGATTAATAAATAATAAACAGTAACAATTGTAAAGTATTGCATGGAGATTGGTGACCACACTTTGTGGTGAGTGTATGTTTATTAGTTCTTTCTCTTTTTATTGGAGGTATTATTCTTAGTATTATAAAGAAGGAGGAAAGTATATTTTTGTTAAGCTAGTAGGTGGTAGCATTAACCGCTATGAGAGAGTGGTCTGACAGCGGAAAGATAGGACCAGATAGTTGGCGTAGACGCGTACTGTGTACGCTATACGTGATACTGTTGACTATTCGTCATCGCATAAGACTCATTGTTGAAATATCAACATAAAAGAAAATTTTTCAAAATTGAATCATTGGCCATTTTCAATGAAATCAATGCAAGTATCTCGCGACTTAGTCGAAGAATGAAAGCACACTAGATACATAAAGTTAATCAAATTGACCACGCAGTACATAGAAATAGACGAGTGATGTACGATAGTGGATCGGGAAGGTTATGCTACTCACGAGAGTCGCGAGAGAAGCATGCACTATATAATGTGGAGATATATATATATATACGAGCACATAGGGCGGCTGATTTTGGTAGATGAGCGATTGATGATACAAGGGAGAGAATAGAATTAGCAGAGGGTTTCGGTTCTCGCGCAGACGAAGGTGCGGACGACTTCTGATGTGTGTTTATGTTATTGGGAGGTGTAAGTGACAGAGTATGTATATTCCATTCGATAGATGTGGATAAGCTTATAGCGAGAGACAGAGCGCTTGGGAAACTCACACTCTACCCATGCACACTCAGACGAAGTAATATTTGGACACCTGTGATAACGTGTCAGTGTGCGACATGTAGAAGTACAGGCGATCCGACGGGGAGGACCCGCAGATGTAGGGATGATATATGCATGTTGGATAGGGGGAGACTAGACGTGAGCATGACCACGCACACGATATGACGCACACCAACGGTGAGATACTGATTACAAGAGATGCAAGGTATATTAAGGAATAGGAGTGAATTAGGCAGAAGTTAAGTAGAGACGTAGAGGGGATGAGTCGGTAGGACTTTGACGCACTCGTGATCGGAGTCGTACTCAAACAATTTAAGTTAAAGAGAAACTCCGAGGCTAACAACAAAAAGTCGACGGTTAAATCTCAAAAACAAGCAGGTATTAAGTAATATATATGAAGAATTGACTGAGTTAGAAGAACAAAGAATACAAGCAGAAATAGATGTCGAGTAGCGGTGGAAAAAGCAGTTAAAGGTCTGGACCTCGTCTATCGTGACGTGCCGTCTCGACTCGTAGGAAGTTATTGCAGATGTTGCAGTGACATGTGGTCGAAATGCTATTGCACGAAGGTACAGGTCTGTTAGCCTCCTAGGTTTCGGCGTGGAGCAACAATTATCTTAATTATAGTACTCTTATATATAATATAGTATATTATATACTAGGGTCACCTTTGTCTAAGTCGAGGTCGCTATTAATATGACTGAGTACATATCATAGCTTGAACTTATATATATATAATAATACTCTAAGGCTTTTATATATCTATATAATATAATATAATAATGATTTATATATATATGAGTAACTGACGTTGCACACGAATCTTCTGGGTTATGTGTCGGCCTACATCTCACATTCGTTATTCTTAAACTTCACTCCTTTTTCGTTTGTATAGGAGTGTCGAGAATTACACAGAGGGACGCCAACTCATCATGTCTCATAAAATTGAAGTGATATTGGTATAGCCTAAAGCAAAATTGAAACTTTGTATGTAAGTGGCAAGCATTTTAAACACCCATCTACAAAATTATTCTAGCACACACGCACACAACACAAAAACACATTTACTACATAACATTGGTCCTGTATCGGGTATGTAATAAATACAATATAGGCCATAGACCTATTGGCTTATGCTAAACCCGATTTAGCAAGTTTCATGCGAATCTAAGTAAACTCTAAGATAACCTTTTTACTTAACTGCTCACTACTCATAATGTAGGTTATTGTATATTATTTATTCACTGCAACATGATTGTTAAAGAAATAATGAACATAAAACAGACAGACAGCATTTCCAAATAATTAGTGAGCCCCAATAGAGTTTCAACTACTTATCATTCCGTTAAGTAGGGACCTCTCTCTCACCACTAAAAACACACAAATCAGGAATTAAGGTGCCTTCAGAGACGATGTTTAGCCGTATCGCGAGTATGGATCAACGCACACTCGACCCCATAATTTATATATATATATATATTATATAAAATATATTTATATATATATATAATAAATAGTATATAATATATAAGTTTTTATATATACTATATAATATATATATATATTATATACACATATAGGTTAGTGAAAATGTTCGACATGTGAATAATTTTCATGTTGTATATAGTAATTATATACTGACAGTTAGTATATTATATAATATACTATATATATATATAATATTACGTTAGTATATTTATATATATAATAATATATATATTATTATATATATATATATATAATAGATAGATTAGATAGATAGTAGAAGAATTCGATAGATACGATAGATAGATAGATAGATAGATAGAGAGAGCAGAGAGCGACTGTAACGCAATCCAAATCAACGACGGACCACAGAACATCCCACGAGAGAGAGAGAGAGAGAGAGAGAGAAGAGAGAGAGAGGAAGAAGAGAAGAGGGAGAGATGAGAAGAGAGAATTATAATACTAATATAAGCAAGAGATCTGACAAACCGAAACAATACATATGCGTCGTTCGTTCGCCGAGACGTTAAATTTTGAAACATGAGAGTCAATTTTCCAATTGTTTCGTATTCACAAATTGAATTTCAGTATTGAAAACAAAGCGGTTGTTGTCTATATGCAACCACAAGTTGTAGGTATAAAGCGTCCAGGCGGTCATATTTTCACACACATTTTTCTCGTCTCAGAAATGTATAGGGCATGTGTTGTAAGGTGTCTGCAACAATCATGTGGTTTGACATTTGGACTAGCTAAAATTTGATGACGTTTTTTTTTCTTAAATAAAAACATTGGAGTGTTATTATAAATAAGATGCAATTTAATTTCTTTTAATATTTAATCCTATCAAAAAAATTAAAGAATAAAAAAATAATAAATAGTTGCACATAACTGCAAGTTGTATAAAATGATGGTTGCGCAAACCGTAAAAAATTTGCCGCCCCGATATATATATATATATATATATAATATTATCATGTATATTATATATATATAAAATATAGTATTATATTATATATATATATAAATAAATAATTATAGGTAAAAGTTCTAGTAACGCCCACACGGGACGGGAGCTCGGATCAAAAAAAAAAATAAAAATTTCACAGGTAGCCTCTACGATACAAAATAGAATGTTTTAGGGGAAATGAATTGTTTTTGCTTTACCTACGCACTCTACCTCGATACTGACCTGAACTAGTACTAGAAGGCTAACTATATTTAGCACTAGAACATAGGTAAACAAAAAAAAAATTTTCATTACGTCCGTAGACACGCTACTATATGTGGTGAATAGATGCTACTGATGGTAAATAATGTATTATGTGTCCTGACGCGTCTGGATATATGTGGGCATTAAGGTAACGGAATCTTTGCTCTATATCGCGAGTATAGTGATATAATCGAGATATTGATTATATATATATATAGTTAGTATATATATATATATATATATACTACTTATATATAGTATTATATATATATATATATTATATGTAGTAAGAGTATAGTATTAATATAGAGTAGTGCAAAAGTCCAGTTTCTGTTCAGAACTCAATTTTGGAGAAATTGAGACTCGAGTCGTCGAGTCGCTTATCCGTTGGCACGTGAGAAGTTTGACTCCTTCAAGGAGCTTATATATATATATATATATATGAATATTATATATATATATATAATAATATATAACTATATATAAATATGTTATATATATATATATAGGTATATTATAAATAATGTATATATATATATATATTAGTCCAGACTCCAGAAAGCAACATGTATGTATCTAAAAAACTATAACAGCTACGAGAAAATAAATACATTTTTGAATTCAGCGAGCAATTTCATGGGTGAACTTAAAAAAAAATGTATTTTATCCATATATTATTAATAACAAAAAGAGCAAGAAAGTTTCTAGCAAAATCACAAAAAAAAAATTAACTTGACTTTCAATACTTCTTGTTGACACCTAAAAAAATTTATTTTTATTTAAACTTTCGTTTGATATACACTATATTTACTAATTTACACTATTAACGTTGTAGGCAACGCTGTTTTCACTTTAATATATATGATATATTATATAGTATATATCTAATATATATATATGATATTAATATAATATTATATATTATATATAATATTATATATATATATATATATATATATATATATATTATTGATGGATCGAATAACTGCAACCACAACCAAAACCGCAACCGCAAATGCGAAGTAACCACACATATTTTGACAGCCGCAACCGCGGTTGGCACTGGTGTACACAACCGCAACTGAGGTTTTCAGGAATTGGAAAGGCCTTATGTCCAACAAAGTACATGAGACAATGATTCGTTTCAGAACTGAAGAAGAAAAATAATCCTATATTACAGAAAGTTCAGAATGTAAAAAGTGTTAATCGGTTCAATAAAAAGCTCCCAAGCGCTTGCTATCCTTGATATGAAGTAACTCCAAGCGGTTGCTAGCCTTAATGTAGAGTAACCTCAGATTGTTGGCCCTAATATGGAGTAACCTCCAAGCACATACTGACCCTATAGTAGAGTGACTTCCAAACAGGGTTGGTGATTTTTTTTTTTTTTTTTTAAAGAAAAAAATCAACTTTTGATTTTTTTATTTTTTTTTATTTTTTTATATTTTTTTTGATTTTTTTCATATTCGTGACGTCACGCGAAATATAATTTGTAAACAAACTTTTTTTAAAGTTCGATATAGTATCATTTTTTAAGTTATTTATTTATTCTATATAAATCAAAATTGTAAATCAAAATGGAAAATCAGGAAGGGTAAGTAACAGTGAAATAAAAAAAAAAATTTTTATACTAAAGTAAAGAGGGTTACGGACTTACGGGTTACAATGCCAATAGTTTGCTGAAAATAAAAAGATATATTAAAAACATAATATATATAATATTATATATAGTATAAATATGATATTATATATAGTATTATATATATATAATATATATATATATATAAATATATCATATTATATATTATACTACTATATATATATATATATATTATATCTAAATATACTATATAATATATAATATATTATATATATATATATATATATATATATTATTGAGTCTACTATATAATATATACTATATATATATATATATGATACACACACCCCACACACACACACACACACATCCACACACCCCCACAATATATATAGTATATATATATATATATAATTAGTAATATATAAATATATTATATATAATATTATATTATGATATATATATATAGTATAATATCATATATATATATAGTATATATTATATTATAATATATGGACAAATGTTACTTAATGCCCAACGGAACGGGAGCGTCGTTCAAAAAAAATTTTTAAACAGGGGATACGCATAAGGACTTGTGTGAGAGTGATTTTTTTTTTTTTTTTTTTTTTGACCGGCACTCTAGGGGCGAAATTATATTTATATAATTATATAATTAATTTAGTGTAAAGGTATTACACGCAATGTAGGGGGGGCTCGGGCCGACGGGGAACACAGGGGGGAACGTTTCATACCCTACGGGAGGGTGAGGATAGGCGCTCGAGCGAAGCCCGCGACACAAATACAGAAAGAGCGACTGGCGTGGGTCTGGAGAACTCATCACGACGTAGAGGAGTGTGATATATAGATAAGTTTCGGAAGGCGGAGAGGTACGTGATCATCTGCCATCGGGTGTATTCTTTAGTTAAAAAAACAAAACAAACACTATCACTAGAAGTCTATTTATATTTAACGAGTTAAATTTATAAAATCAGAAAAAGTTATTACTTATAAAAATCTCTTTTTTTTTGCTAACTAAAATATAAAGAAGTAAACAAAAATGTATTTGAATTTTTCGCAATTTTTTTGGAGTTTTTTTTTTTTTTTTTTTTTTTTTTTTTTTTTTTTTTTTTTTTTTTTAGATTTCGACCCCTAAAACGTCTATATGTATCATAGAGGCTACTTGTGAAATTTTTTTTTTGATGCGAGCTCCCGTTCCGTGTGGCCGTAAAGTCTTTTACATATATAATAATTAGTAATAATATTACTATAATATAGTATTATATAATATATATATATTTATATATATATATATAGTTATATATATATATATAGTATATAATATATATTATATATATACGAATAATATATATATATTTTGAAACTGTTTTGTTAAATTTTTTTTAATTTCTATTTTAGAATGCATTAAATATACAATATATATAATATATATATATATAAGTATATATATTATATATATATATATATATATAATATATTAAATATATTATATATATAGATATATATATATATATATATAATAGTATATATATATATTAGCCTTGGAGTGACATTATATATATATATTATTAATATATTAATATCGATCATTGAGTGTAATGACAGTTCCTCGTATCAAGAAAACTTAAAAAAAAATCATGATTTTTTTTTTAAAAAAATAAGTAAAAGTCATTGATTGTTTTTCGATTTGATTTTATTTTTTGTGCCATCCTGCTCCCTAATTGATCTCGACTTTGCTAAGTCCTGATGAGAGCTGTAAGTCAGTCTTGGCAAATGTTCACTGCATTGGAGTAACATACTAGCTAGAAATATAATAAATGAGGACCTGTAACATGAGGAAAACAATATATATATATATAGTATTATATATATATATTATATAATTATATATAATATATATATATATATTATATATATAGATCACTAATATATTATATATATATACATATATATATATATATAATGTATAATATATATAAGATAATATATATATTATATATATGATATTATATTACTATATATATATAGTAGTAATGGGGAGTTCAGCGGCGACAAATTTTGCTACGAAGGAATAGAGCTATTGGCTGAAACTTGGTATAACTGGTTAATTGTGTGCTGGGATGAAAAACTGATCACCAGCGAAATTTCAACTCGGGTAGGGAATGTATATAGGGGGCAAACTATTGTGCTGAGCCCACTTTGAAAATCAAATATTTTTCAGCGCCCCCCACCCAACTTTTTTTTACTTTACCAAAAAACTTAAAAATCACAATGACATTCATTACTTTAATAATTATATATATATAATATATATATATATATATATATAATATATATATATATATATATATATATATATATATATATCTATATATAGTATATAGTATATATATATATATATATATATATATATATATATATATGATTATATATAATATATATATAATATATATACGGTAAAAATAAAATTATACAATCAACAGGGCAGAATATGAACTAAAATTACTAACAATCGATGTTGTGTAAGTAGGTAGGTTTTAAATTCAGTTGAATTTAAAATATTGAAGTAGATGAAATTACAAATCAGTGGCCATCGCCCCCATAAACCACTTCACTACCCCCTTTTTTCTAGGCCCTTGTTTGCGTCTTCTTTTCCGAGTAAAGATTAGGCTTACGCGAATCCCAATCGAACAGGTGGATCCCACGCGAGTTTTGGTGACCGTAGTTACCCCTAGGGGGTGTTGTCCCCTAGCGCAAGGTCAAATCGTCCTGAAAACTGTTATGGAGCTAACGTCTCGGGCTAAATTTGGGATGTGAGTATATGATGACGTAACTCGTCTGGAGACGAGATTACGTTCCTCTGCGTCCCCCTTAAAAAAAAAAAAAAAAAAAAAAAAATTATCGTAGAAGACTGAAACTTGGAGAAAGGATTCGGAGCCGGAGTCGGAAGACGGATTGAGTTGGATTAGGATCAGAAACATCCAGAGACCCCCAACCCCCCCGCCGGAGAGGAGTCCCCTCCTGAAAAAAAAGAAGAAATGCACGGAATGCAAAACAGAGAAAGAAGAAAGGGAAAAAAAGAAAGGAAGGAGGAGGAAAGGAGAAGGAAGAAGAATGAGGAAGGAGGAGTCTGAGAAGGATTCAGAGTCTGAACTGGCACCGGTGCTGGAGCGGTGCGGTGCTAGGTAATAAACATTCGTATAACAACAATGTTGGTGTCTTTTATATAGGTTATTGGGTCTATAGATTTCGAAAATAATGGTTCGACGAACATCAAGAAAACAACTAAATAAAAATAAATAAGTAAAATAAATAAATAAATAAAAATTTCTTATTCTTTTTGGTTTTATATTACAAATTTAACGTTTTTAAATACCTAAACGCAGTAAATCAAGTAAAATCAAGTGGCTCACCCTCTCGCCTTTCTATGATGTATTGATTACTCGATCTATTATCTATTTGATCTATTGATATATTGATCAATTGATCTATTGGCTTCAAGTCAATATTTTTTACTAAAATTGTTATTATTATTATTTATAAAGCAGTAAAATCAGTAAATCAAATCACCATCCAACCACCCTCCTGTCCAGTTGGGATCCAAGATTCTATGATCTATTGATCTATTGATTATTGATCTATTGATCTATTGATATACGTTTAATTTTTTTACTAAAATTGTCATGTTTTCATACCTAAGCAGTAATCAGTAAACAAATTCACCATCCAACAGCCCTCCGTCAGTTGTGATCTATTGAGCCTTATTGATCTATTGATGCTATTGATTCAAGTAAAATTGTTTTACTAAATTTGTCATGTTTAACATACCCTAAAAGCAGTAAATCATGTAGCCTCAGCAGGCGTTCCAACAAGTCTCAGCTCCAGCTCTGGATTCTGTTGATCAATATGATTATGATCACTGATCTCTATTTGATCTATTAGATCTGTTGAATTCAAGTTCCAAATTTTTACTAAATTTTCATGTTACATACCCTAAAGCAAGTAAATCAGTAAATCAAATCCCAATCCAGCCACCCTGCTGTCCATCCTTGATCTATGGATCTAATTGATCTTTGATTCATGTCACATTAACGAGTGTAAGCATGTATAAACATAAACCAAACCACAAACTCTAAGACTCCAACACAAAGCAGCTCAAAAGCAATTCTTATAATGAGGAAAGATATATGCGAATGCGTAAACAAAGTCTACTTATAACGAAATACTTACTTTGAATCATCTTGAACTAAATAATATAATACCAATGACAACTAACACGCCTTAACATGAATAACTGTTAACGTTAACAAAGTTTCTAACTTAACAACAGTAAAGTAACTAACATGCATACAAAAACGTAACCTATTACACTTTTTCTAACATATTCTACTGATATTTTATGTACATGAGTAATATTTAAACAAAATTTATCAAACGTTGTAATTATCAACACATTCATTCTGTGAAGTTATTGTTGAATCAATGCTAGTTTTCGGAGTTTAGTAAACAATTGCAGTATATGCTAACGTAAACAAAGTTTTCAACATTAATAAGGCTTACTTTAGCATAACTGACTATAAATATATACACACGACAACCTACACGCTTAAACATGAATAAACTGTTAACATTAACAAAGTTCATACTTAACACAGGAAAGTCTAACATAGCATGCAAAGCACTAACTATTCACACTTGTTTTCTACATTAACAATGTAATTTATATTAAGGCATGGTAATATTTAGCTAAAATTTATCACAACGTTGGTTATTATCAAACAGATCAATGAGTATATGCTACGTACAAAGTTTTTCCCAACAATAAGAAACCAGGTACTGAACTAAGACAATAATGTAAACGACAAACCTAACACACATCTTATGGTCGAATAAGCAGTCAACATTTAACAAAGTTCCACACTTAACACCCGTAAAGTAACTAACATGGTATGGAAAACGTAACCTATTAACACTTTTTTCAAGCATATCTCTAACATATTAACGTTAATATATATTAACATGGTAATATTTAACTAAAATTTATCACACATTGGTTAATTATCATACAACAAGCGATACTATCCTAACGTAATAAAGTTCCCACATCAATAAAGCTAACATTGCGCAACATGAATAAGAACATAATATACAACGACAAACTAACACAACTACACACGAATAAACTGTTAACATTAACAATAGTTCCACACTTATACAGTAAATTAACTAACATTGAGTGCAGAACGTTTAACCTATTTACACTTTATTTCAAGCATATCTCTAACATATTAAACGTTAATTTTACATGACACAATTATATTTAACAAAAAAGTTATCACATCCTTGTCTATTATCATACAGACCAATGAATATATGCTAACGTAACAAAGATTTTTTACATTTAACATAGTAATATTAACAAAATTTATCATAACCTTACGTAACTATCTAATCCAAAACATAAATGCAAACATAACAATAGTTTTTGCGTAGAGATGCGGGGAGATGTCAACGTAAGCATGGCGAAAATATCTACGAAGAAAATAGTGTTATAAACAAATCCTTAAAGGTAATGAGATTCCTTCTTTCAACCAATCAGAAGAAGTAAACAAGAATACGACGGCCACGAAACGAACATATCAGATCAAAGAAGTTAAATGATTAATCTTTAATCAACCCCAATAACCAACAACCTCTAACACCCAAACAACACAACAACAAACAATTTCAACAGACCAGTGTTAATTTCACCCAGTCATAGTAATATTTAACATATACGTACCTAACTTACGAATAAACCAGGTTTTCATTAAACAAGAGTATCTAAAGCAATACATCACCTCAGAGAAAACCCAAGGGATGCGCCCCATGAAAGGGTGTGAATCCTGAAAGGGGAGGATCACCCCCGAAGGGGGTGTAATCAGGTTTTTGGGTCTCCATGCCCGATGGTCTGAGGCCTTACCCTCCTTTCGGGGGGTAAAACCCGCTTACACCCTTCGGGGTGATCCCCCTCGCAGGTTTCACACCCTTTCATGGGGCGCATCCCTTGGGTTTTCTTCGGAGGTGATGTATTGCTTTAGATACTCTTGTTAATTGAAAATGTTATTTCCAATATTTAGGTACGTTGTTTTAAATATTACTATGACTGTGTGGGATTAACACTGATTTTTGTTAGAGAAATTGCTTGTTTTGTAAAGAATATTACTGGTGTTACTGACGATCAATGTGTTAGAAACGTGAGCCCAGGTTTTTTGTGAGTAATGTTAGGTTTGCCCGAGAATTTTGCTAATGTCTACGTTTATTCATGGCTCAAATGATGTTATACTCGAGACGAATGACACTTTGATGAAGATAGTGTCAATTCAAGTTAAGATGATGGTATTTTGATAGATTGGTCACTTTTTTAAGGGATTTTGTTAGATAATACTTCTTTACCTGTTGCTGATATGCGGGAAAGTGGGAACATATCGAGTATTGTATGACCTGTTAGCTACTTTACCTTTGATAAGTAGGGAATTTTCAGGATGTAAGCGGATTATTCATACGCTGAGTATGTTAGGTTTGCATTTTTTAGTAACATTATATTCTTAAGTTCAGGTTATGATATGTTAAGTTTTATTTGATGCTAAAACTTTGTTGCGTAAGCATATCCATAGGTATATTAAAAACTTATTTTTATGTTATTTTATCCAAACTGATACTCGAAATATGACTTGGATCATTAGATCAATAGATCATAGGGGGATGGGTGGTGGGAGACTGCAGGGATGGATGGTGTTGGATTTACGATTTACTGCTTAACGATCGTAAAGCTATTACACTTTATGTGATATTTTACTTCAATGGAGAACTTATTTTTATGTTATGTAATGTTAAAATTTTGTTATTTTTTATGTATGTTTGGTTAAAACTTTGTTGTTATGTTTGCAAATATCCGTTGGTGATTATGATATTTGGACGAGGTTGAAATAAATTTTTGTTTAGTATTACGAAGTTGATGTAAAAATTTGATACGGGGTCAACATTATATTGCGTTGTCTGGTAATTGATGTTTGACAGGCGTTATGCTAAATTTTTGTTAAATATACATGTTAATGTAAAATTAACTTGATATGTTTTTTTAGAAAAAAAAGATATGCTTGAAAAAGAGGAAATAGGTTACGTGTTTTGTACGAAGTGTTTAGGTATTTACTGTTGTTAAGTGTCAAACTTTGTTAATGTTACAGTTATCGTACGTATGGTGGTGATGGTTGGTTTGTCGTTGTACATTAATTCTTAGTTCAGGTCAAGTTATGTTAGCTTTATTATGTAAAAACTTTGCTACGCTAGGCATAAATATTTTTCCGATTTTTAGTTTGTTAGTAAAAATGATAAAAACGTTATTTTTGGTGTTATGTTTAAAGCCTTTATTAAAGCATGAATAAATAGATCAATAGATCGAAAGGTCATGGTGGGAGGGGTGGGGAGGGTGTGGGGGGGGTTGATGATTTGATTTACTGATTTTACTGATTTACTTGCTTTAAAAGTCAGTAAACTATTACAATGTACTATGATATTTTATTCAGAGAACTGAACTTTTTTTAATGTTATGTTTTGAGTAAAATTTTGTTTATGTTTTACAGTTATTCGTAGGTCTGTATGAGCAAGGTTATGATAAATTTTCTGTTAAATATTACTGTGTTTTTGCAAATACGTTAAATGTTAGAAATGATCTGAAACCAAATGAATAGGTTGCGTTTGGTATACAATGCGAGTTACTTTAACACATGGTGTTAAAGGGGAACTTTGTTAATGTTATGCTGTTCTATTAGTGGGTTCAAGGTGTGCTAGGTTGTTTGTTGTACATTATTTTCTTAATTCATATGATGTTATGTTAGCTTAATTTGTGTGAAAACATGTTTATGTTAGCAATATATTGCGCTGTTAGTAAATATAAGAACCCATTTATTGTGCTATGTTTATCCGAATGACTACTCGAAATGAACGTAATCCAATAGTGTTTAAATAGTATAAATTAACATTGATATGTTAGAGATATGTTGAAAAAGTGTGAATAGGTTACGTTTTGTAACAATGTGTTAGGTATTTACTGTTGTTAAGTATGAATATTTGTTAATGTGTTTATTCGTGTGTAAGGTGTGTTGGTTTTGTCATTGTGCATTATAATTCTTAGTTCTGGTAATGCTATGGTTAGCTGTAATTAGTGGGAAAACATGTTACGTTTGAGCATATATTTCATTGGTTAGTTATATTAAGAACTTATTTTTTGTACTATGTTACTGTTGTTTATTGTTGTTGTTGTTGTTGTTGTTGTTGTTGTTGTTGTTGTTGTTGTTGTTTGTGTTGTTGTTGTTTGTTGGTTGTTCGTTGTTTGTTGTTGTTTGTTGTTGTCTAACGAGAATAAATCTTTTGAACTGATATGGTTCGTTCTTGAGTCGTATTCTTGTTTACTTTCTTCTGATTGGTTGAAAGGAAGAATCTCATTCCCTTTAAGGATTGTTTATACACTCTATTTTCTTCAGTAGGATATTTTTCGCCATGCTGATGCGATGACATCTCCCCGCATCCTACGCAAAACTTTGTTTATCTTTGCATTATTTGTTGGGGATTAGATAGTTAGGGTAAGGTTATGAGTTAATTTTTGTTAATATTACTATGTAATATTTAATGTAAAAAACTCTTGTTACGTTAGCGATAATATCATTCGTTGATTGTTATGATAATTAGACAAGGATTGATAACTTTTGTTGTTAATATATTGTGTCAATGTAAGGTTAACGATAATATGTTGAGATATGCTTGAAAAAGTAAGAATAGATTACGTTTTTGCATGACAATGTTAGTTACTTTACTGGTTGTTAAGTGGGTGGAACTGTTGTTATGTTAACAGTTTTATTGGTGTGTCAGGTTGGGTTAGGTTTTTGCGTTGTACAATATATTTTCTTAGTTCATGTATACGGCATCGCGCAATGTTAGCTTTATTGATGTGGGACGTTATTACGTTAGAGTTATATCGTTGCTGGGGCATTGAATAATTAACTAGTGCTGTGATAAATTTTAGTTAAATATTACCATGTTAATATAAATTAACGTTGTTATGTTAGATATATGTTTTAAAAAAGTGTGAATAGGTTACGTTTTGCAGTGCCATGTTAGTTACTTTTACTGTTGTATAAAGTGTCGAACTTTGTTAATGTTGACATTTTATTCGTGCTACGTAAGGTATGTTAGGTTGGTCGTTGTACATTATTTTCTTAGTTATGTTACGCTGGGTTTTGCTTATCCTTGTTGGGAAAACTAATGTTACGTTAGCATATATCATTGATCAGTATGATAATTAACCAATGTTGTGATAAATTGTAGTTAAATATTACAAATGTAATATAATTAACCTTGTTATGTAGAAAAAGTGAGAATAGGTAGTCTTTGTATGTTTATGTGTGAGTTACTTATCCTGTTTGTTAGTATGGAACTTTGTTAAATGTTAACAGTTTATTCGTGTTTAAGGGTGTTAGGTTTGATTCGCTTCGTGTATTATAGATTCAATAGTTCGCTTGATGCTAAGTAAGCTTAGTAATGTGAAAAACTTTGTTACGTTAGCATATACTCATTGGTTTGTATGATAATTACACACGGCTGTGATAAATTTTTTGTTAAATAATATACTATGTTAATGTAAAATATCAGTGATATGTTAGAAAAAGTGTGATAGGGTTCGTCTTGTATGCTATGGTTAGTTTACTTTACTGTGTTTAAGTTGTGGAACTTTGTTAACGTTGGAAGTTTATTCATGTTAAGGCGTGTCAGGGTTGTCGTTGTGTATTATATTCATAGTTCAGATGATGCTAAGTAAGTTTATTAATGTGAAAAAATTTGTTACGCTAGCATAATATTCGTTGGTTAGATCAGTGTATAAAAGAATTTGTTTTTTTGTTTATTTTCCAAAAGATTGCAAATAATGTTTTGAATCAAAAGAAATAGATCCATGATCAAGGATGGACAGGAGGGTGGCTGGCTGGTGGTTTGATTTACTGATTTATCGCTTTAGGGTATGTAAAACATGACACTTTTAGTAAAAAATTTGACTTGAATCAATAGATTCAATAGATCAAAGATATAGACTCCAATAGATCACGATCACAACTGGAGCAGAGAAGCGGGTGGTTCGGATGGTGATTATGATTTACTGATTATACTGGCTTTAGGGTATGTAACAATGACAAATTTAGTAAAAAATTTGACTTGAATCAACAAATCAATAGATCAAAACTGGACAGAGGGGTGGTTGGATGGTGCTATTGATTTACTGATTTCCTGCTTTAGGGTATCGTAAACATGAACAATTGTAAGTAAAAATATTTGGTTGCATTAATAGTAAATTTGAACAATACCGCAATAGCTAATAGATCAATAGATCACGGTCAGGAGGGAGGTTGGATGGTGATTTGATTTACTATATTTACTGGCTTTAGGCGTATGTAAAACATGACAATTGTTTTGTAAAAAATTGACATGTAAGCAATAGATCAATACATTCACATAGAAATCAATAGATCAATGATCATAGAAGGGTATGAGGGAGGAGGGGAGGTCACCTTGATTTACCTAAGATCTTACTACTGCTTTAGGAGTATGTAAAAACGTAAATTTGGTAGTTATAAAATATAAAATAAGAATTTTTAATAAGAAATTTTATAAGAAATTAAGAAATTTTATTTTATTTTATTTATTTACTTATTTTTGTTTATTTCTATTTTTTTTCTTGATGGTTCTCGAAACCATTAAATTCGAAATTCTATCAGAACCAATAATCCTATATAAACACATCCACATTGATTGTTCATACCGAATGTTCTTATTTAACTGAGGCACGCAAAACCGGTCCGGGACAGGTGCAGTCAACTCTGAATCCTTCTCAGGCTTCTCCTTTCTCATTCTTCTTCCTATCTCTCCTTTCTCCTCCTTTCCTTTCTTCTTTTCCCTTTTCTTCCTCTGTTTTGCATTCCGTGCATTTCTTTTTTTTTTATTAGGATTCGGGGACCCCTCTCTGGGGGGGGGGGTCTCTGACTTCGATGAGATATTCATTTTGCCTTTCTCCGACTCCGGCTCCAAAGCCTTTGTTCTGTGGCCCCGTGTTCTCGGTTAGAGATGTTAAGCTAAATGGTCTATAATTTCTAAAATATTCCTTACTACCTTTCTTATAATTAGCACAACATATGCCGTTTTCCAGTCATCTGATACCTCACCAAATGTTATAGATCGCATTAAAAATCAAATTTCAATTATCAACAAATCTCTTGCAGATATAACAAGGCAATACAAGCATATCATAGATAAACCTAAAAAAGTTAATTAAAGCCTTTTCAATTACTATTATTATTATCATCATCAAGTATAATATAAACACTTGAAGACACAACAACATTGATACATTTGAACATTTATTAACCATGACAATTCGTGAGTGGGAAAATATTAAAATCAACAATCGATATACTGATAGGCCTTTCCCTTTTAAACACTTCGAGTATACTCCAAACCTACTTTCAGGGTGTGTGGGATACAGGGGATTTGAGGCGTTCCTTGTAGCAAATTTGTTCATAGATTTATATTTTATATTATTTTTTGTTAATATTATTATTTACATTTTTTCTACTATATAACATAAATATATTTTAACTTCATTTAATGTAATAGGGTTCAATGAGAAAGATTTATATATATAGTGACTGGGGGGAAGTCATGGACAGGCCAAAAATGGCTAAAACATGAACGCTTGATATTAATATGAAGTAATTGAGATTTTGGCCAAGTAAGTGTATGAGTTAATAGTCCAATCCTTTAACATTAGAAAAATGTAAATAAAACTATTTTTCCCCCTTAGGCTGAAATAGCACATGCTGAAGTAGAATGATCACTTTTCAGACCTCAAAAGTTCAAACACAAGGTTTTAATTTTCTCCTATTTACGGAAGAAAATCAGTACAGAAACCAAAATTTGGGTTAAAACGTGAACAGTTGGGGTTCAGCTATTAGCCAATGGGAAGCATAGTTCATATACCATCCCTCAAAAAGGGGGGGGGGGGTGTTATAGACAAGCAGGTTTTAAATATGAATGAAATTTTGTTCATATTATACCCCAAGTGTTGTTTCACCTCTTACCCCAAAAGCTGTTCACGTCTTACCCTGTTCACGTCAGACCCCTCCCCTCCTTGGACGTGGCCTAAGGGCTGCTCCAATCAACTCGGTAACACCAGGAATCGATTCGCAGACCCTTTAAACATAGGAGTAGACACCAAGTTCAACTCTGTAGCTCAAAAAAGAATAAAAAAAGCTGCTACTTGGCCCACTAGAGAAAAAAGGTGGGGTAGGGGAATGTCTATTATAAACTCATACTAGGAGTGACTCGATCACCTAATACACACCAATCAACTCCCCATACCTTATAACTTAGGGGTAGACACCAATATTAGGTGTTTTCTTCGCAATAGGAATGTCATGCTAGAAGTGCTAGAAAAGGGGGGTGGGGCGGGGTACTACTCATAGTAGGAAGCATTCTAGCACCTTATAATACACACCAATCGACTCCCCATACCTTATAACCATAGAGGGCTAGATAGACCACCAATGTAGGTGTATTCTTATGAGCTGTTAGGTTACGCTTACCTAGAAGTGCTAGAAACCAGCTGGCTGTGTTCGGCATTTCTAGCCATCATTTAAAAAAAAAAAAGGTTAGTAATTTCATATTTATTATTTAATTTGTTAGTTTATTTTAGGCCTATAATTAACATTTATTTACAATATTGAAAGGTACAAGCCTTTTTTTGTGGTAAAATAGGTGTCCATGTTGTACCCCACATTGTTCTTCGATTTGCACCTTTTGGGTGTAAAACATGAATTGAGGTTTTTCCCCAATAATTTTTTTAAAAAAACAAAATTAATAAAAAGATAACATATCAGGGATATTTTGCACAACTAACTTTAATATATTATATATATTCATTATTTTGAGATTTTCAAAAAAATTAAAATTCTAGACAAGAGTTTATGAAATATTCACGACTTCCCCCCAGTCACTATTATGGGGTGCAATGTCCAACTCAAGCGGTCCTCATAGATGTACTCGGCTAAAGGAGCTATGGCTAGAGCAGGATAGGCCTAGCAAAGCCACTTTCCCGAAACTGAAATTGCTGCAATACTGAAGCAGGCAGCCCTCGGATGCAGATAATCTTCAGGTAAGTTGACCTCAGAAATGATTTTTTGGACAGAACTTGAACAACCTTTTTAAATTAAGATGCATGACGCTTAATATAGCACACATGGTGGAAAGGAGGAGGAGATCTTAGAGATGATGAAGGAGAGGAGATGAGAATGGCAAGAGATGCAAATTGGGAGGAGAAGAGAGAGGAAAAGATATGGGAGGAGGATATGATGCTAAAAATGGGAGTGATTAGGGAATCTGACTCTCCTTATGCATCACCAATAGTGAAAGATTTCCCCGTTCATACAGACTATAGAAGTCTTACATGAAAGACTTGTAAGATGACCCTTTGAAATCAAGGGAAAGAGATACCACTTCTACCAGGTCTACTCACCGCAACAAGGACACCCCAGAAGAGGAAAAGGAAAATAGTTCATGGAAATGTTGGTAGAGAGGGTGGAAGGGCAGAAGAAGATGAGGATGTATTGCTACTGATTGGAGATTTCCTAATGCAAGAGTTGGGGAGGGAGAAGAGATGAGGTGGAGAGAATATGGTGGGACAGTAAGGAGAGGAGATAAAGAAATATATTAATTTCAATGATAATAGTAAGCAACCTAGAGATCGCATGAAGATTCATAATGGCTTATCCAACAGAGGGGACTCACATAGGTTCATAGATATAGATGGAACAATATCGCAGAAGAATTTGATCCGAGATCTATTATAGATTATATAATATTGTCTGATAGTAGGCTAATAGTAATAAGGAATGTGAAAGTGATCCCTGGAGTAACAATGAGTTAGGATCATAGATTTGTTGGTAATGTACTGGAGGTGTAGCCAGAAAAGTTGCAGAATAATGAAAAGAGAAATGTGATTAAAGTGGAGTCACTGAAGGAGTGTGAGAGGAAAAGAGAATATATTGAATAAATAAGTGAGGACCTAGAACAATAAGAAGGACTAGAAGAGAAGGGGGAAATGCAAGAAACAGTAGGGAAGGTAGCAGAGGAGGCCCTGGGTAAAAGATAAGTAGGATGAATGAGGAAAAGGCACAAGGTGGGGTTTGGAAAAACTTGAAAAGGGGAAAAAGTTGGGGAGAGAGCCAAAAAGAGGAAAAACAGTATCGATGAGGTGGTGGTTGAAAAACAATTACACAGACAAAGGCTCAATGTGTTGAGGCAAGAGATGAGGCAAAGAAAGTGAAAAGATTAAAAGAAGAGACAGCAAAGAAAGAGACAGAAGAAATGATGGAAAGAAGGTGTCAGTATGGAGCTTTATACTAAAAGCAATATTTAATCTGTGTTAATGACCAATATTAAAACTAGTCATGATGTTGAATCTGAGTAGGTAGATATCCTTATGCATAATAAATAATACAGAATAGGGGCATTTTATAGCAGGGTTGGCATTAATAAACCCACCCAAAAACAAAACAAAAAACAAAAAACAAAAAAGCCCAGCTGCAAGTGGGTTATTTTTTGGTTTTTAAATTTTAGCCATTATTTTCAACATTGAGATATTTTTAAAAATTACTAATATGCAATAATAACAACTAGCTATATGATGTTTCATTATTAGTGGGACTAGTTGTATTTTATTCAAGATTTTCACCAATTTACCTTTTAAATATTTGAAAAAAAATGAGAATGAAAAAACTAATTTTTAAAATTTAATACAAAAGTACAAATGAACGTATCTTTATAAATTTTATTGACTAAGATAACTAGATTCCATTATTAAAATTACTAAATAAACTTTTCAGTAAATAAAGTAAAAATCCTTTCCACTCTTTGATTATATATATTATATATATATATATATAATATATATTATATATATTATATATATATATATATATAATATATATATATATATTATATATATATATATATATATATATATATATATATATATATATATATATATATATATATATACCGTATATAATTATCTATAGAAAGATATATTAGACATATTTATATATTTTACACATATCGATGTATATAATCTTTAAACGTTTCTTTTTATATATATAGCTATATATATAATATATAATATATATAAATATATATATATATTATATATATATATATATTATAATATATTTTTTTTTCAGGTTAGTGTAAAGGACCCACCACGGCTCCAAAGCGGCCCACACTGGTTGAAAAAATCAACACCATGGGTGGGTCCTGGAGCATACATATTTCAAACATCAAAGGAAGATTTGAATAGAGAAAATGAATATTCAGTCAATTAAAAATAAACAAAAACTAAACAAAAAGTACATCGTTGCTTATCAAATCTAGTATTACGGAACAAAAAAATCAAATATTATTGAAGAATATTCACTTCTTGTAGAAACAGGAAAATAGAGTTACTACTTAAAGTGTGAAATCAGATAAGATATGGGATAATTTTTTGGAAGGTGTTATGGATCGTAAATTAGGAAAATGACGTCGGCGAATAGAGTCCAGCTGGGAAAAATCAATGAGATATGGCGAACAGATTGCGGGTATGACTACGACAAAATTTGCAAATGGGAGGGGGGTTTCGTAACATATAGTGACTGTGCGTGATATTGGTGTGGCCAATACGGAGGCATGCAAGTATCACCTCTTGTAGGCGCTTTCGTCGGTGGGAGGAAGACCACTTCCCAGATGATCGGCTTTATATTGTCTAAAGTTTTTGCTCCCTCTCTGATCATTCTTCCAGCGCTCTTGCCAATAAGATCAAAAAACCTTGTCGGAGAGCAAGGATAGTAATGGTGATAGGATGTCGCCTTGTCGAATGCATCCGGAGGTACTGGAACAACTCCGAAAAGAGGAGGGGGTGGCAATTTTGGCCTCTCTGTCAGCGATTTCATGCCAGTTACCCCTACATGAGGGCGGGTCCAAACATAAAATATTTGTTTCTTAGGGGGAATGGAGCAGCCGAAGAAATTGGCGCACACAGATACCATTGTGTTTCCAGAATAGGGGTTTTAGCGCTATGTAGCGCGCTGAGTGAAATCTGAATAAATAATAGATTGACTGGGTGTACCCATTAAAATTTTCAGCAAGCACATCCAGTCTAGCGAGGTATGCTGCTTTGAAAAAATTAAGGCATGAAAAAGGATGCCATTGGAAGAGATGCCATCAGGAAAGACAGGAGATGTACCCACACTGTTCCCGGTTTTAGAGCGTTCAGTAAATACTTGGAGTAAATTCATCATAAACTGCGGAATGAGACAGGAATGATGCCCTTTAACAAGGCAGCGGAATGGCTTAGATTTGGTAATAGAGGGTCAGAAGCCAAGCAAAATGGTGGGGAGTGGGGAAATAACCAAGGTGTGTATCCTTCATCGTATCAAGAAAGCAGCACCTTTGTAAAGGGATGTATAAGGAAATTCAAGGTGTTATGAACCAATGTTCGCAAAATTGGCCAGTAAGTTAGCATTCTGAGGCACCTCCTGCGAATCAGTGTCAGGGGGCAGACGGTATTGGGCGTTTGAAAAATCAAAGATTAACTTGTCACATCTGATGTATTCTCTTTCGAAGAGAAGTGGCATTCACATTGGCTTCAACTTCAAGTTTCTACCCGGGGACAATCGAAAAGCTCCAGTGGAGATACGGATCGCCTCGTTTTGTATGAGATCCAACAGATGCAGTAGAGTAGGGAGGCCTGACCATATACTACAGCCATAGTCAAGTTTCGATCGAACTAGGGCGATATATTGACGTAAATTTAAAAGGGACTTGCGATCAGCGCCCAAGATTTTGAAGGCGAAGATGATCGTATACGTTAGCGCGCGATGACAAGGATGTTTCAGGTGTTTAATATTGGGCATATGTTTAAGCGGTCATCTAGAATGAGTCCGTAAAAATTTGACCTGTGCAAGTAATAGGAATGGGGTGGACCGTATTAAGGTTAGGCTTCGCTGGAGAAGTGGCAGTTCTTCAATTCCCTTTTTCTTAAAAAGAACTGGTGAGGTTTTGGTGGGAGAAAAACAGAAGCCATGGGAGACCCCATTGTTGAAATATTCTCAATAGATAGTTGAAGTTGCCGTTCTGAGAAAAAGCAGCTTGGCACCGGGCTATTTGTATAATGCAAGGTCATCGACAAAGAGAGAAAAATTGACACGCTGGGATAGAAGTAACGATATCATTAAATCCGGAGAGGCAAATAGTAGTACACTTAGGACACTACCCTGCGGAATGCCTCATCCAAGAGTAGTAAAGTGGCGTACAGAATAGTAAGAGCACGAACCTGGAGTAGATATGTTGACAGAAGCCATTGATGAAAAGAGGGAGTTGTCCGCGGGAAACCAGCGAATGAAGGTAAAGGAGAATCATTAGTTCTCCAAGTTGTTTCTGTAAGCTTTTTCAAGGTCAAAAACGACACCAGGAACCATCCCACCAGTTGAGAAGGCTTCCGGATGTCATGGTCTAGTTTCACCAAGGGGTCCGCAGATGCACCTTGGCTTGGCATCCCTTGTTAGATAGATCAAAGTTCTTTTTAACATGCTTTACAGTATGCCTTGGAGCTATCAGGTCCTTACCCAACCACCTTGATAAACTGTAGGTTCAGTTTGACGTCACCACTGGTCGTTAAAAGTTAGTTTTTTTGTTTTGAAGTCATTTATAAATAAATAATTAAATACTTCAACTGCACCAAAAAATCCATAATCACTTCGTCAAACCTCAAAAAAAAAACACCTCCAAAAACGAAGTATAAATCCCTAAAAAGAAAAAAGATATAAACAGATTAAGTCATACAGTCTAAAACACATCCATATATACCAATCACCTTCAATCGAAAGGATGAACTTGGAACAACCTCTACGAACAGAATAGGAAGAATAGTAGGTAATAGTGAACTAAAAATAGAAAGAAACAGGATAGAAGTAGATTTATGGAATGTCATTCCTCGCCCATCCTTTTCATTCACTTATCAAATACATCTCTTATTCCACAATTATACAGTAAGGAAAAAAATATATCAAAAATATGCAACTTGGTCCATGGATCATTCTTCATATGTTTTGAAATTTTAAAAGAACCCGACTTTTTGGAATTTCCCTGACTTTCAGCATATCTTAAAACGTTTCCTTGACTTTCCCTGACCAATTTTTGTTTTCCTGACTTTCACTGATCTTCCCTGACTTTCCAGAAAATGTGAACCCTGCTCTAAAAAAAATAATAATTTAGAATAATGAAAACGAAAACGGTCGCTCTCTTTAGCTAAATAAGTTACAGCCTCTCAAAGTTGCTAAAACTCTCATAGACTTTTCAATTTTGATCCATCAAGGCTAGGTCTCATTTCAGGCCCTCTAGTTCAGGTTATGACAAGTTTTGTTAGGCGTACACAGAGAAAATCTATGTAGAATTAACAAATCTTATTATAACCTGAACTAGGATGGCCCTAACGAGCATAAGGCCCACTAATTTTTTTTATAAGAAAGCCAATGGAAAAATTTTAAACTTTGAGAGGCTCTAACTTTTTTCCTAAAGACTTAAATTGGTAATTGTGGTGCAGTTCACACTAAAGTTCATGTAAATAGTGTATTAAAACTATAAATATTTAATTTACACAAATGGTATTAGAAAATTCTTTTTAGTTTTTTTTATAAATTGATGTACATTTTAATTTTATATTTTCAATAAAAATGTAAAAAAAAAAGGCTACAAAAATTTTAAATGGCTAAATTTCTCATTTTATAGATATATCACTATCAATGTTTTTTTTCTGATTTTTTATATATCAATTGCATTATTATTTTTTTGATAATCTATATACCTGTATGATTATATTATCAATAAATCAATTTTCTAGACAATATATATTATATATATATATATATATATATTATATATATTATATTATATATATATATAATATTTATATATATATATATATATATATATTATACTATATTATATATTATTGTTACCTAAAAAAGGCCCACTTTTTTAAGTTTGGCCAATTAAACTACTAAAACTATTTAAACATATATGAGTTTTCAAAATTTAAGTTCTTAGATTGCCATGTCCTATGTATGTTACCACATAAAAAATTTTTTGTTTTGCTTGAAATTCGTGTAAATTAGAAAGAGTTCGAAGTGAAAAAAAAAAAAGCCCACTTTTTGCAAAAAAGGGCCCATGTGTATGACAAAAAGGGCCCCCCCCCTTTTAACTCTTGCTAGAGTTAATTTTTTGGTATTTTTATTATTTTGTTATTTAAGGTTTTTCCAAACGAAATAGGAAAACTTTTTTTTTTTTTTTTGAATTAAAATAAAAAAAATAATAAAATAAAAAGGTAAATATCTCCCAATTTTTTTTTCAAAAAATCAATCCCATTTGGGTCAACCTTCATAACTCTTCTTTGTTGAGTTAATTTTTTTAGTGTTTTAAGTATATTTTCATTAGTTAAGGTTTTTGTGACTAAATATGAAGAAATTTTTTTATTTTATTTTTTTTTTTTTATTTTTTTTTTTTTTTTTTTTAAATAAAAAAAAATAATAAAATAAAAAAATGTAAATTTCTTTAAATTAAAAAAAAAATACAAGTGGGCCAACTCTATAACTCTCTATTATATATATACCGATATAATATACAACAATGAGTTAAAATAAAGATTGGGCCCTTTTTTACCATAACATTTATGAAAAAGTGGGCCCTTTTTACATTAACAAAAAACTAATTTTTTAGCCAAAAATCTAAAGTAAACAAAAATAAGACAATATTACCATTGTTGTATTTATTATAAAACAATATACAGGCCAATTTTCATTCCAAAAAAAAAGTGGGCCCTTTTTTGTCATACACATGGGCCCTTTTTGATAGTCTTTTTCGATGGTACCTGTGTGTTGATTGGCTGCACCAAATTTCTTGAAATTTGGTGTGGGATTACCTTATGCATGGGACTAACATAATTTAATTCAATAATAATATAATTTCTAGAGTTCTTAATGCAGTATTGACTGGAAAAGTACCAAAATGGTTTTTCACGATTGTCAAAAAGTAGGCAAAATTTTTGAAAAGTTTAAAAAAATTCCTAAAATTCAAAAAATCGAATTTGAACCATTATAACACCTTTAAACATGCATACTCAATGGGGTTAATAGGTCCACCAATTTTTTTCGCTCTACACATCATATATACGGAGATACAGGGTGGGCCTTTTTTGCATAACAAAATTGATGGGCCTTTTTTCGGTAACAAGCACTATATAATATATTATAATATATATATACTATATATAATATATATATATATGCAAAAAAATTTTTGAGAGTATGTTGACTCAAGTCGTGTTTGTTGACTCACGCTGAGTTCGTGAAGTCTCTCTCTCGTCTCTCTCTCTCTCTCTCTCTCTCCTCTCTCTCTCTCTCTTTCTCTTCATCTCTTTCTCTCTCTCTTCTCTCTCTCTCTCTTCTCTCTATTATATATATATATATATATATATATATATATATATATAATATATATATTATATATATATATATATATATATATATATATATTATATATATATATATATATATAAATCATTATATATATATATATATTATATATAAAGTCGTTTTTATGATTTAAAACTAACAAAACACCCTAGAGTAGACCACATTAGATATCCGTTGTCAGGTCTCTCAGGCCTCTAGTGGATTAGACAGGGTAGACTTTCATCCCCCCCTCTGTCCCCCATCGGCTCGAGCCCCCTAAAAATTGAAGTTTCAAGTTTAACATATATTCTATTGGGGGCTTGAGTCAATGGGGGACAAAGTCCTCCCTATTGTCCACCTAGAGGTCGAGAGGACCCTGACAACTTGATATCATGCCATACTGACTCTGGGTTTAATAGTTTTAAATCATAATAAAACGACTTTATATATGAACCTTCCCGACCCCAACAACTTTAAATATTATTATATATATATATATATTATTTATATATATATATATATATATATATATATATAATAATAATATATATATAATATATATATTATATATATATATATATAATATTGTCGGGCGGGGTGACCGGCCCGCACTCTTTAGGAGGGGTTATTCGGTCCACTCTAAATAAATTTTAAAGAAAATAATAGTTTTACTAAAATAACATTATCACCATTTACATAGCCACGCATGTAGTACTACAAGTTTTATTTAGATCTTCTTTAATTCTAGAAAGTTTTATATATTTTTAAAAAATGTTAGAAATTAGGGTACAAAATGTCCTTCAATAGAATTTCATTTTTGAAAAATGTGTTTTTTTTTAACTTGGTTATAAAATGGAAAAATTGTATGAATTTCTTAATTAATATTATTTCAGTGGAACACTCGGAGTAATGTTAGCTTTAAACTGGCAAAAGTAAACTTTTGATCCAAACACATTAGTGGCAAAATCACGGGGCCTAACTTGTCCGATTCACCCCGCCGTAAAAATATGATGGAGGGTTGACTCGGACCACCATTGTTTTCAAGTACTTTTACTATTATTCTTGACATCTATTAATTATACATTAATCTTTACAATATATAACAATAACCTTATATTAAATGTGAAAAGTTTTTTTAAAAAAATAAAATTTAAATAAAAAAAAAGAATTCAAAAAAGTGTCAAAATTTTTGAGCGGAGGGGGGTGAATCGGACCACCTTATTTTATTCTTATTTTATTATCATTATTGACATTTTTATTACTATGTACGAATTTAATATGATAAATAATATTATACTTAGTAAACATTAAAATATAAAATTGAAATTATACGTAAAAGACGAATTTTAACAGATGGTCCGAGTCACCCTCAATGGTGGGTCCGCTTCACCCCCTCCATGGTCAGGCTGACTCAGCGTTATTTCAAACTTAATAAAACTTTTATTATTAGAATTACATTATTATTTTTTTTGTGCTTATATGACGGACTATAGGGCCGTGATTTACAAAAAAAAAAAAAAAATTCAAAAAAAGTGCATTAGGGGAGAGTCGGGAGACCAAGTTATGCTAAGATGGTCCGAGTCACCCCGCCCGACGCTATATTATATATATATATATTATAATATATATATATATATATATATAATATATACTATTATATATATATATAATATATATATATATATATATATATATATATATAGTATTATATATATATATATTATATATATATATAATATATATATAATATATATCAGAGGCGACTCCTGCACTCGTGCTACTCGTGCTTAGCACGAGTTGACATTATAGAAACGCTCTATTTTTGCAAATTTCATAAAGTTTACAATAACTTATTTTCTTATTTTTTTGCGTAAATTGGTCAAATAAATGAAATTTTTTACATAAAAAATATAAAAGATTATGCAAAATTGAACGAAAGGGAATAATAGCCGCTATTAAATAACGCTTTTAACACATTTAAAATAGGACTAATCCGTGCCCAAAGCAATTGGCGGATATCTTATTTGTGAATTTATAGTAAAATTTTTTTTTATTAAATTCATTGCGTTTGAATGTTGGTATGTTAAATTACTATACATAATAAATAATATTTTTAAATAAAAAATATTTAATAAACATATAAAAATAATATAATAAAAATATTACAAAAAATACTTTAAAACAATATTAGAAAAAGAATAACTTAAAGTTAATCGTAAATATTGCAGCCAACGTCATAATTCGATCTTTCAAGAATTCGTTTAAATACGATAGTACCCTCAAGAATTTATCTATATTATATATATATATATATATATATATATATTATATTATATATTATTATATTATATATATATATATATATAAGTATATATAATATAATATATATATATATATATTATATATATATACTTCTCATAACAACTCCCAGAAGGGCTTTCGCACCTTGTCAGTGGTCCAGCATCTTCTTCTTTCTGGCCCCGAAACTCAATCCTAGAGCACTCTAGGAAAACATTTCTCGGCGCAATGGTTTCGAACGCCAGTCCTCGAGTTAACATCTCAGTTTACGGTTTCGCCATATTCAGTCAGACTTAGCATCTTATTCATTAGGCCCGCAAACTCGGTGACTCAGAGCTCTCCAGAGGATCTTGCTTTTAGGCGCATAAGATTCTAACGCTGGACCAAGAGTAATACAAGCAAAAGGAAAGGACCGGGTTGCTAGCCCTGTCACCTATAACCACACGAAGAATAATCTTCATTTGTCCTGACCGCTACGAAACATACAACCTTCTTTGAGCACAAATCATTTCCACTGACTTATATATATAATACATATATAATATATATTATATATGGTTGCAGGTATTATATATAATATAATATATATATATATATATATATATTTATATTATATATATATATATATATATATATATATATAATATATATATATATATATATATATATATATATTAGGGAGTACGATACCAAAAAGAGGCCGGATACGATACCAATAACCTGATACTCTATTTTTTTAGGGTGCCGATTACCGATACGATACTTTAATTACTAAAATAAATACACAGGTAAGTAAACATATTAGAACATTTGTGTTACTGCTAGGCAAACAGGATTTCATTCCCTGTACAACAATACTTAGTCATTTATTTTATATTTGGTTGTGCCCAAGTATATTTATTTTAGAAATTAAAATAGTATCTTTAAGGAATAATAATGCCAAATATAAATATTAATAACTTTTTTATGTTTGTGTCTTTTCAAAAAATATTCCATTTCCATTTCCAGTAAGTATTAACAAGCCTTAGCTGACTAGCTTTTATGTTTTTTGGGTTCTTGTGAATCATGATTACTATGTGTTTCTACAGAAGATTCTTTAACTTGCTATAATATAAAAGAATACAAATAATGAAAGAAGAGACCTCAATTAATCAGCTGAAAAGGACAAAATAAAAAAACGCTATTATTTAAACATGACATAATAAAAATATACTCCTTTAAGATAAAATAGATATCATTCATACTCAAATTCAAAAATTCTTAACAACTTGTGATGCAAAAACATTAAGCCTTTACTAGTATCTGGCGATAGCCTGTTCCTTTTTGGGGGTGTTAACATTCCCACCTACACTAAAAATGCGCTCGCCCGTCGACTGCATGAGGGAGGGGCTGGATAATTTATTTGCTTTGAATAATGGAAACCGTGGACCCATTTTCATGCCACCACATGAAAGGATTCTTTCTGTAGGCAAGCATCTCCATGTTTTCGTAGAGCCTTATCTCCTCTCTTTCATAGATTGCAAATTTGAATTATCTTGCTCCTTGTGACTGTCTCTTCAGTTTTTTAGATGGGGTTCCTTGTGTTGATTTCTTATGATGAGTGAATGAGATTGTCAATTGTTTAATTTCGCCAGGAACTTATCAAAAAGTTCAACATATCCAAATCCTATTCATCTTCAGTAGGTTTATTTTGCTGAAAAGCCACCATCGTCACTTCAGTGCTGGTTTGCCCAGGGGTTGCTGTTAAGGCGGCTTCCACTTCTGTGAATCTTTTTTTTTTTGTCACGCGGAGCAAGCTCCTCGGTTACCGCTATTTAAATGCATTCTAGAAGTGGTTCACCCTAGAAGATGCCATTATTGTGGGGTTTCAGCTAGCTTTAATTGATTTCCTTTATTAAAAACCTTTTATTTTTTTAATTTTTTTTACAGTTTTCACCGCCGCTCACGGGCGAAACCCTATTCAAGGAGGGGGTGTTGAACGCCTCAAAATTCATATAATTGCAAATTACGCAAATGAGCACAGACGCAGGCTTTAAAAAGAGGGAGATTTAAATTCAGGTAGAAACACAGAAGATGGAAGAGAAATTCACAGAACAGAGGTGGCAGGAAATAAAGAGCAGCGCAAGTGAACTAGTTGGACGTTACTAATATCAAACACAAAAACTCATATGCCGACACAGCACCATTGTTGCTACGTGGGCGTCGTTAAAGCTGGTGGTACGAGCGAGTGGAAGGTTCCCATCTAGCACTTCGCGCCTACGGTTACCTATAGAAAAGAGCATTAAGCACCAGCATCGCGCCGCAAAGATAGTTAGAGGGTCAAGTGAACTAGAAGTACGCAGGACAGGTTTATAACTTTTGGCCTTTGAACTCGACCAACTATCCAAAAGCAGGTTGAAACCCCGGAGCCCCCCCCCCAGATATGAGAGCAGTATTCCATAAAAGAGCGGATGGAGGCCGCTTGTATAGCTGGAGCTAACTGAGCAAGAGGAAAAAAGTTTCGCAGTCTAAACAGAACTCCCAGTTTCTTTGATGCCGCCCTAGCAACCGTTGGATGTGAGAGTTTCAGACATTTTTTTGTTTTATGTTAAAGCCAAGGATGTTTATATTAGTCAACAGGAGAGACGAGAGAGCCGTCGAAAGAGATAGGAAGTTAGGTGTCTTAGAGAGGGGAGATTTGTAGAAGTTGGGTTTTTAAAGAATTAAAATTTCACAAGGTTGAGACGACCCCACCCGGAAATTCTATCCAGATCAGCAGAATAGAATCGCAAAGATTAAGCGAGATGGCAATCTAGAAGTAAAAGAAGGGAGCAGATTGAAATGAGTTGACGAATGAAGGGTCGAGTCATCAGCATATGAGTGGATAGAGTTAGATTTGCAGGTGAGAAGATCATTAATGGAAAGCAGGATTAAAGTAGGAGATAATACAGACCCTGAGGAACACACTATGACAGAAAAAGAAAGAAGTTAGATCACCCCATCAAACAACAGCCGATATTGAACGATTTGAAAGAAAGCTAGAAAATAAGTAAGCAAGAGAAGAAGGAAACCAAAAGAAGGGGAGCTTGGAGAGCAGTGACGCGTGCAATACCCGGTCAAATGCTTTGGATATGTCAAGCGCCACTACGCAAGTAATTCCTAAGAGCGGAAAACCATAAATCTATTAAATAGGAAAATATATCACCAGTAGACCTCGAGCGCCGAAAGCCGTACTGGCGATCGGAAAGAAGGGAATGAGATTCCAGATGGTCTAAGAAGTGAGAGTTAAGAAGGGTTTCAAAGACTAGATGGAATACAAGTTAGAGCTATAGGGCGATAGTTAGAAGAAACAGAGCGGCTTCCTTTTTTCGGAATAGGTTGGACATATGCGCGCTTCCAACACTGAGGGAAAGTGCTAGTATTAAGGCATAGAGAATATAGTTGAACGAGGGGCGGGGTCAGCACGGAAGCACACTCCCTCAAAACTCGTTGAGGAATGCCATCCGGGCAACCCGCCTTCCTAACGTTCATAGATTTCAGGAGCCCATGCATCCAATCAAATGTAATCACAGGTAAATGCATAGGCACCTGAGAGAGAGAAAGAGAGGAAAAGAAATGACAGGTAATCGTCCAGGGTTGAGTTAGAGGAAAATAGGAGGCCAAAAAAAGTCAATAGAAAGCCCGCGCCTGTGTAAATCTGCTATCATACACGCACACACAATCATAAAAAAAACGGACAGAAACAAACTGACAAAAACCAAAGGAGAAATGAGGAAAAATTATTCGTACGCCAAAACCTAAATTTAAAACCTGAAATTTTAAAACGCTAAAACCCTATTTACAGTAAATAACTAAAATATGAATAATCCAGAAAGTTTAAAAGCACTCGCACGAAATTGCTTACAAAAAAAAGAAAAAAAAATACTATTGATCAACTAAAAAAGTGGAAGGTAATTATACAGTAGGCGTAACTTACGGCGATCCGCATAGGTCAATGTTTAAGCTAAAACCCAAGTGGAGAAACCGCTAAAAATCAAAAGTTAAAAAGAGTTCAAGGAACAAAAAAAAAAACATTAACCTTAGTTACTATTTTATATATTATATATATATATATATATATATTATATATTATTATATACTATATATATTATATATTATATATAATATTATATATAATATATATATATTTATTATATAATATATATATATATATATATATATAAATATATATATTATATATAATATATATATATATATATATATATATATATATATATATATATATATATATATATATAATATATATATATATATATATATATATTAATATAATATATATATATATATATATATATAATATATTTATTATATTTTTAAATTTATTATATCTATATATATATATATATATATATATATATATATATATATAATATATATATATATATATATATATATATATATATATATATACATATTTATTTATTCGTGAATTTGTAGGGGTGTATGAGAGTGTTAGTGTTTTTAACTTTAAGATTTTTCACATTTTAATATTTTTAATTTTACTTTTTATTCGTGAATGTTGTTAGGGGTGTATGAGAGTGTTAGTGTTTTTAACTTTAAGATTTTGCAATTTTTAAATATATAATGTAAATTAGATTTTAGTTTTTAAAAATTTACGTTTTATAGTTATAGGTTTTAGTGCGTAAACAATTTTAACCCTGACTTCACGATTTTGTTTGTTTTTTCGCCTGTTTTGTTTTGTCTGTATGTTTGTTTTTGTTGGTGGAGTGTGTGCATGTAGATGGCAGATTTGCCACAGGGCGCAGGCTTACTTATCCGGCTTATAAACATCCGCTCGGCTTGCAATCTAACTCTGCATCCGTGGACACACCTCTCTAACTTCTAACCCTAACTTTTTGCTCCTGTCTGAGACCCAGTATGGCTAGGAATTCATCCTCTTAACTCGTTTCAATATGTCCAACTATAACTTATTTCATAATTTCCGTCTAAAGGGTTGGAGTATGTGCCTATGTTAACAATAAAAACTCCTGTAACACGTCTCGTGAATCTCGAATCTCTAATCGTGTTCCTATAGGTTAAAATCTTTCTTCCTTCTAACAATAATCTTGTGCTTCTGCTACTGTTCTTCCTAACAGAACAGATTTCCACGCCTTTTTTGAATAAATTACTACTTCTCACGAGATGTTATATCTTCTCATCCATTAATACGGAGGTCCTCTATTTAGGGGATTTCAATGTACATAACACTGAATGGTGGGGTCCTCTCATACCTATTTAGAGTGGGGAGGAGGCCGAATCATTCAGCATTCTCACCGATCTGGAGCAACTAATTAAGAACCCACACACATTCCGGATCGTCCTAACCAATTCTTGAACACACTTGACTATGTTTCACCACTAGTCCTTCTCTCTTAAAATACACCCCTTTCGCTCCTATCGGTAAATTTGACCAAACCCTATATCTCTTAATTTTAATACTTTTCTCCTCCAACAGCTCCATCCTGCCCTACTCGTTTCTTCTGGCACTTT
>JABUQX010030593.1:0-2500 GCA_015478945.1 Trachelipus rathkii
GGCGAGAGATGGGATAGTAGAACATTTTAAATGGTTAAATTAAAGTTTGAAAAGGTCAAGGTATGTGTAGTTGTGACATATGGTACTTCTGAGTGTGATGTTGAGGAGAGTGCGATTTTCTGGGATAATCTGAATAATGCTTTGAATGAGGAGATTAGGAGCTTCAGATTGATTGTGTTGGGTGACATAAATGGTTGGAGAGATGATTTCAAAAAAGGATGATAAACAGGTGGTCCGTGGGTGACGGTGAAAAATTAGAATGATACCAAAGTGTTGATTTCTGTGAGGAGAGAGAGGTATGTGTGTAAGTAATACTTTCCTCAAGCACAATACTATTCATGAGTATACTAGAGTTGGTGCACGTAGAGATGGTATCGAAGTGAAAAGTATGACTGATTTTTTGTATTGGTGAAGAAGGAGATGTTGAAGTATATGTATGGATGTTAAGATCATGAAGGGGTTAGGGACGGGATTATCGAATGATTATGTTGTTTTTGTAAGATTAAGTTAGTGGGGGCTTGGATGGAGATGAAGGTGATAAGGAAAGAAGGGGAAATGAATTAAGAAGGAGAAGTTAAAGTGAACAAGGTAACAAGGAAAAGTATTTAGAGCGCTTGCCAAATAAATCAGTTGAATGTGAACAAGATGAAACTGAACAAATTTGAATACAAATGAAGGAAGCCTTTGTTAGTAGTGCAAGAGAGATGTGGATGTGCTAAAGTAGTAAGTAAGAGTGTTTACTAAATATATATATGTTTACTAATATATATATCTATATATATATATATATATAATTATATATTATATATATTATATATATATAATATATATATATATATATATATTATATATATATATATAATATATATAATATATATAATTATATATATATATTATATATATATAATATATATATAATATATATATATATATATAATATTATATATATATAATATATATATATAATAATATATATATATATAATATAATATATAATATATATATATATATACCAGTGAGTGGTGGAATGAAGAGTTGATGCAAGCGGTTAAAAGTAAAAACAGGTGGGTGTGGTTGAATGTACTAAAAGCCAATGATGAGGTCTCAAAAAAAAAGTGTTTGAAATTATATAAGGAGGAAAAAAGGAAGACTAAAAGTTGTATACATAGGAGGAAAAATGAGTTAAATGAACAGTTTGGAAGTAGGACGAATGTGGACTTACAAGGGAATAGGAAGCTCTTCTGGAAAGGAAGTGCGAAAGATAAGAATGAGAATAAAGGAATCTGCTTAGAATAAGTGCAAAGGAATGGTGCTTTCGTAACTGATGAAGTGGATGTGAGGAGAGTGTGGAGGGAACTACTTCGAAAATCTGAATAACATTTGCAGTAATGAAGATGTGATACTGAATATGCGTGAGTTTGGTGGTGCAAGAAGGAGTAGGTCTTTTGGGGATGAGGAAATTAGTAAGGAGTAGGTAATGGGTAGAGTGTGAAAGCTGAAGAATGGTAAATTTGCTGGTATAAATGGAATTACTGGTGAAACGATCAAGAATGGAGGCAAGATGGTCAGTGATGGATTTGGAAGTTGTGTAACAAAGCGTTTATGGAGGGTACAGTTCCGAAGGATTGGAAGGTAGTAGTGTTAGTACCCTTATATAAGGGTGAGAGGGAATTAGTTTATTGAGTGTTGTAGAGAAGATATATGCTGATATTTTGGTCGAAAGAGTGCGTCGAGTGACCGAAGGACTGATTGGTGAAGAACAAGGTGCGTTTAGAATGGTAGAAGATGTGTGGATCAAATCTTTACATTGAAACAAATGATTGAGAAAATGAGAGAGATGAAGAATAAATTGTATTTAATTTTTATGGATTTGCAACAGGCGTATGATAGGATTAATAGGGAAGCTCTATGCCAGGTGTTAGTGATATATAGTGTTGGTGGTATGCTTCTGAATGGAATCAAAAATATGCAAGACGATAGTGAAGCTTGTGTTAGAATAAATGGAGTTGAAAGTCATTGGTTTAACATTAATGGCGGAGTAAGGCAGGGATGTGTTATGTCTCCTTGGTTATTCGATTTGTATATGGATGAGGTTATGAAAGAATTAGAGATTGGGGTGGCAGAGGAAGGTGTTAGAATGTAAAAGAGTGGAGGGTGGATGATTTGGTTTTGTGTGGCAAATCTGAAGAAAATTTGAGAGGATTGGTAGAAGGGTTTGAAAGTGAATGCATATAAGAGTAAGGTTATGGTAGTGAGTGAAGTGAGTCGAGGTGTGAAGTTAGGTTAGATGGTAAGCAACTGGAACAACTGTCTGAGTTTAAATAATTAGGATATATATTGGATCAAAAAGGAACGGATGATGCAGAGTGTAATAGGGAAGTTGTGAATGGTAGGAAGGTGGCTAGTGAAATAAATCCTTGGTGGACGTAAAGGGACTGTCTTGAGTGCGCTAGGCTTTTGCATGGGGGTATGCCGTTACCTGTCTTATGTATAGTAGTGA
>JABUQX010030593.1:10000-15000 GCA_015478945.1 Trachelipus rathkii
TAGATATATATATATATATATCTTATAATATATATATATATAATATATATATTAATATATATATATAGTGAAGTGTCAATACTAAACTTCGTTAGTATGTATCGATGGAAAAAACTCACAACGAAAGAATTTCGAAGTACGGCGTCTACCTGACGACATGCCTCGAATTCCGTTGCAAAGGGAGAGTGGTTTCTCACGCTCTCTTATTGGCTCTTCAACATTTACCTGGCATAGAAACTGTACAGGCTCGATCCTGTCCCTTCCTTCTATTTTCTTACTTTCTTTAACTAGAAACACCACAAGGGTGGAAATCCTAAACGGTAAGAACCATGGCCTTGTAGCTATGACGCCTTACTTGCAATAGCCGCAGGTCTGGGCATCTGAGGTAAGCTTGAGGACGCTCATTCCGCGTTCTCTATTCAACCGGTGCAGTTTAGTAATCGTATTGCTATAGTGGAACTATTTTATAAAGGGGTTTAAAAATATCTAAAGTAATTAGACAAATATTTTATAGAAGGGTTTAAATATCTAACGTAACTCATAGAAAATAAATAAAGAGGGAAACTCATAACGCGATAGGCGTATACTTTTAAACATATATATATAATATGTATATGTATGTTTAAAGTAATTATATAACAGTGTATATATTATATTATATATATTATATATATATATATATATATATATATATATATATATAATATATATATATATATATATATATATATATATATATATATATATATATATATATATATATAATTGTATTAACTTGAATAATCTAATTATTTAAGATCAAAGACTCAATTTTTAATCTTTGCAGAAAAGCAAACGAAATGTAATCAATAAGAGATAAACTGTGTGTGTTGTGAGATGGTGCCAGTGAATTGGAAAATCTTATCCTTGCCTATTCAGATGGATCCTCCTCGAATGTTCCTTAAGATGAAGTCTTAAAGTAAAGTGGGAGTAATAATCCAGCCAAGAATAATATAGATTTTATTATTGTTAAAAATTAATTCAACTTATAATGAAGTAATCAAAGAAAAATAATATAAAATAAATCATAGTAATAATTACGAAGATCCTTTCAGATTTGCTTCAGTAATAATACATAATAACAATAATAATAATAATAATAATAATAATAATAATAATAATAATAATAATAATAATAATAATAATAATAATAATAATAATAATAATAATAATAATATAATAATAATAATAATAATAATAAAATATAATAATTATTATTATTATAACTATGATGTATAATGACTAGGCAGGATGATTTATTGTTATCATATTATATTTTTTAGGTTTTTATTTTATTCTGATGTTCATCTCGAATTTGAATGGTTGTTAAGATGTGGGTAATGAGTGAATGGATTTTAGTTTAACGTGTATTTCTTTTCTATGCAATAATTTGTACTGTGACTTTTAATATAGATTGTTTAAAGTGTTTCTAATTACTCCTTCTTTATCCTCTGGTGTTGTTTAAAAAAGACTGTTTATATAATAAAAATTAGGAGTGAAAACCCTCCTCAATAAGTAACGCTGTTAAAGTGAGAGCCTTTATACAACTAAAATATTAAGAGGTGAGAATCCTCATTTGCAAGAGTATTTTACTTCATTGTGTCATTTAAGAATAGGCATCTGGTATCGAAAGACTTTAAGCGGGTTGTCCCGCCGATGAGTTCCATAAAGGTGGGGGAAGAACTCATTAGCTTCACCACCATTAGCTGGTATAAGTCGTCAAAGGAAGAACCTTCAGGTACGCAATTAAAACATTCATCGTAGTTGATACAGAACCTAAAACAGAATAGTTGAGTAAGTGAATAAAGAAGAAAGGAGAATAAAAATAGCACAAAGGAAACTAACGACAACAAGAGGAAGTAAAAAAAACCATACTTGCGCCCTTGATGCCAGGATTGAAAAATCCACGAACGAAAGAATCTTCTGATAGAGAATCGGATTGCCGTCGAAGAGGCAAATAAATAAAAATACGCAGTCGGATTAGAAAAAAGTAGTAGATTATAAACAGTCTTAATAAAGAGGATAATTAGTTGCTAATTAAAGGTCATAAACAGTGCATTATTAGGGCATAGATTAGGGTACTAACTTAACTAATTTCCCTTACGCAAAACCCAAAAAGATCGACGAGCTCAATCACTCCAGCGCCAAAAACAATTTCGTCGACGAGCAGAGAACACAGGAAAAAGAAGACCTCCCGATAACAAAATTGATTCGGTGTAAACGCAGGAATCAATAAAAAGATAAGTTCCAAAAGGACGTATCAGTAAATTTATAAATTTATGTAATTACTAAAAAACAAAAATTTAATAATTAAAATATAAAAAATAATTACTTAATTAACATAGAATTGATTAAAGCATAATTAATTTTAAAAAAGTATTTTTTAAAAATAAGTAGTCTGATTGTTTGTTTGTGTGGATAAAGGGAGGGAAAAGAATATAGAAGCATAGGCAATCTATATTTTTTTCCTTAACAAACCCTTTTATTCCGGTAATTCGATTTTGTCCGAGAGTAAGAGGTAATATATTATATGTATATATATATAATATATATATATATATATATATATATATATATATATATATATATATATATATATATATATATATATATATATATATATATATACGCCTTCGTACAAATCCGCATACACAAAGCGTACAGGAATAGGTTGTGTGTACCAAAAAGAAAAAATAAGTAAAGAACAAAGCTACACATGCATGATTTCCTCCCAGCGCAACCATACACGCACACAACAGCTACCTCACGTTTGTTGACGCCACCCCGTCTAGACAGGTGAAAAGCGGAAGGAAAGTCACCCCCCACAGATCGGCATCAACAAGGTAGCCTTCATTTTTTAGTATATATGCAATTATATACATGAAAATGAAAGTGCATTAGAGTTTTTTTTTTATTATTAATTTTTAAATTTGATTTAAAAAACTTTTTAATTACTTTAATATTTTTAAAATTACTGATAACAAAATTTTTATATAATAACTTCATCTTAAAAAATTTTAAAATCTAATTATATATATATATATATATATATATATATATGCTTATATATATATATATATATATATATAATATATATATATATATATATATAATATTATATATATATATATATATATATCTATATATATATATATATATGTGCAAGTTTTCATAAAGTCGTAAATAAGTGTGTTTAAAGGAGCGTAAACGAACGCACATGTCTGTATAAATATACGACACTCAACATACGCACAGAGAGGCAAGGGAGGAGAGTACGTGCCGTTTTGACAAACTCAGTTGCGCGATCAAAGATCAAGGACAACTGGCCCTCGCTCAGCCACACTTTAAAAATAAAAAGGGAAAATTCTTTCTCTTTTATTTTTATTATTTCGTTTTATCGCAAATAAGAATTGATTGGATTTAAAGTTGTGTTATGTGTATTTAATTAATTGCAGAACAGGAACTGCCTTTGTTTAATTATCATTTTAATTGAATTTTTTATAAATAAAAAAATAATTAATTCAAAAAGAAACCCAATCATTCATCATATTTTTTAGCATTGATAATCATACAATATAGATATATATATATATATATAATATATATATATATATATATATATATATATATATATATATATATATATATTATATATATATATATAGTGATACATGTGTACTTGCATGTGTACACTCAACTTTGTGAAGGTTGCATGTACGGAGAGCAGGTCACATGCATCAGGGCATTGGGAGCGTTTAGCAGCACAGCTGGTTTTGTTTAACCTTGAAAGAGAAGAATAGAAGGAATAGAATAAGAATTTCTGTCTGTCTTTCGTTCTTCGCAATAAAGGAAAATTGTTTTAAAAGGGATATTGCTTTAATACTAGCGCTATAATTTTCATTATTAGACATAATTGAATTAAGATTTTATAATAAGCAATCACTATTATATCCAGTAGTCTGAGCACTTTAATTTTTATTTTTGAAAAAAAAGAGCATGTTAATTTTCAATTTTTAATTAATATAGTTCATAATAGATTTTGATCCCATAAAACCTTTATTCCCAAAAAACCATTTTCCTCATTTTTCAACTATCCGCAGATCCACTAAAACCTACTAACCCACTTTACTTTCACTTTTACTAACGAGTTTTAGGATGGCCGAAAACGAATTGCAGGTCGAGTCGTGTAACCTTTCAGATCCAGAGGAGAGGGAGAAGGGTAGAACAGACTTGATGGGGAGTCCCGCAACAGTCGTGGGTCAACCTCCCCCGCCGGAAAGGGAAGTTATCTCGTCACACCCTGGAGTAGGGGGCGCGGATACCTTAATCCCACCGGAAAGGGAAGCTATCTTGCCACCACCCGGAGCAGGGGCGGAGGATACGCTTGTCCCGGCTGCAAGGGAAGTTATCTCGTCACACCCTGGAGCAGGGGGCGCTGATACACTAATCCCACCGGAAAGGGAAGCTATCTTGCCACCACCCGGAGCAGGGGCGGAAGATACGCTTGTCCCCGCTGCTAGGAAAGATATCTTGCCACACCCCGGAGCAGGGGAGGAAGATATGCTTGTCCCAATTGAAAGGAAAGAAGTGAAAGGACATAGAGAAGTAGGAAATAAGGAGAAGGAAGATGAAACAAAGGGTGAAGGAGAAACGGTAGAAGGGAAGGAGAGGAAGGAGGGAGAAAATGAAATCACAACACTTTGTTCAAGGGGAGCTGAAGCCTCACCAAATGTTTGTAAGAGAAACGCAGAAGAAGAAGAAAGAAAAGAAGATAAGCCTCAGACACAAGTACTGCCAGATTGTAAGAATAACGCGAAAAAACCATGCTTAGCTGTGAAGCCTTTTCAGAGAAAAACGCCACCCGGAGATAGGGGAAGTACAACTTCCAGTGCAAGATATTCTATAGAAGCGATGATGGAGTTTGTCAGCTATAGAGGTGATAGAGACACTCCTTTCCTTTT
>JABUQX010030593.1:20000-22145 GCA_015478945.1 Trachelipus rathkii
AGAAAGTGTCAAACATTCCTTGCCAAAGATCATTTCTTCTTCAGGCGGAGGGAATTAAAGATGTCGGAATGATATCCTTACAGTGAGCAATTAGAGCTTACAATAGGAAAATATTATGCAGCTATTACATCAATCAGTTTATTGCTGTATTTTGCTTTATTTGTTAGCATTTCGTGTTAGCTTTTCAACCAACGATTAGTCTGTATTAATTTTGTCACCGCATTTATAGTCAAATAGTTACGAGAGAGTTTGGAGAGAATTTCTGCTCTAGTGTAGCGATGGATAGAGAAGATAACGAGTATTGAAGAAGTATCAGGAGATACAGAAATCATGGATTCAAAAAGCAGAGCGACTAGAAAGAGTAATCGTATTTGGTGCTAATAGCTCAGTAAATAATTCTACAGAATAGTTCTGTTGCAATGTAGTTTGTTCCTTATATTTGCTTTAAAAATATGATTCTTAAGGATGTACTTTCGAACAATTCGATTTATGGTTAGAGAGAGCTTAACAGTTTGGCAGTTGAGGCGAAAGATTCAGTAGCTTCTTATTCGCACTCAGTTCGTCATTTTATTTTTCACTATATTTCGCTGTTTTTAGGTAGATTTTTTAAAGATGTACTTAACGCGTAAACGGACTATGTTGGGGTCACGTTAAAGTTTTCTTTAAGTGGCAAGAGCAAGTACGAAGGAGACAGTGGTCTCTAGCACCATAAGTCTCATTAAGCCAATGTAGAGAGTAATAAGTAGAAGTCGTATGTTGAAATGGCACAGAACTACAAAGAACAGTCGGTCTCTAGTGCACCAGTTAAGTTCTCATATAATCCAACAAGGACAGAAGAAGTAACAGTAGAGAAAACACAAAACAAACATCAGAAAACGCTGAAATATCCTTATCTTGTCCATTCTGTGGTAGTGCTTTAGGAGTTGCCAACAGATTGTGGGGCCGGTAAGGGGGTCTTGTTTTCTGTTATCTGGGTAAGAGTCTTAAGAGTAAGAGTCTTATCTATCGACGTAGTTGGACGCTTGTAGGGGAGCAAATATCCACGGAAAATAGATGAAAAAGAACCGAAGCTATGCGATGAGTACATTATGTAAAATATTAGTTTTAAGGTAGGATTGTATTTTTTTTACATCGCTTATGTAATCAAATTGCTAACCCTTAATGTTATTATAACCCCAACCTAATCATGTTTTCACATTATAGGAACATACTTTTAATTTCAATTAACGGGATATCATCTACCATTCTACTAACAACTATATCAGAGAATTGTTAATCTGTGCAGTTCATTAGGCAGAAGCTTGAACACTATTTCAAAGTAAAATGAGTAATTAAATGAGCATTTCAGTATCTAACTTGAGGCTATAGCGAAGCTCTACGAGGCCTTATCTTTTGCTTATAAATATACGATGATATTAAATAGGAATAGGAGACCCTAAGTCTCACACTCCACTTTCATTCGGTGTGAGTTTGACGATATAAATATGAAAAAGAAGAAAATTTTAAAGGTGTTTTTCTGTACCTATAAGATACTTGGTTGGCATAAAGATATATTTTTTCTATTGTCTATAAGACAAATGAACTTAGGTTTTAATTGGAGAGATAAATTGACTGGCATTTGCTTTCGGATTTGTAAATTACAGTCAACAATTTTGACATTACTAATACGTTCTCAGATGGTAAAAATATGAATTTTTTTTCGCCGAGATCAATGTTCTTATTATTCTTATCAAGTCCTACTACGAGTTCACATCCTTCAAGGAGAGGCCCCAGTTTCATTAGAAAACAAATTCAGAAAAGAAAGAGACCTATTCTCTTTAAAACGAAGATAAAATATAATAGGAAAAACAGCAAAGAGCACATAAGAATCAACATAATCTTGCTCGATTTTAAACGTCGCGTAGCATGCTTTAATCAGGAAGACTATAGGCTTCTGATGAACACTGCCTTAATATTATTTATTTTAAGTGTCAACAGATCAAACTAACAGTTTTTTATTTGTATGTAAACAGTAGTGCTTGCCAAACGCATATTTGAGTCGAATAACGAATAGACAACAATGTTCCGGTATAGAGAACCTATCAGTATTCAAGCCAACAATCAATAGCTGGAGATTGTCTCGGGCCATACTAATAACTTTACGAG
>JABUQX010030594.1:0-15000 GCA_015478945.1 Trachelipus rathkii
TCGGATGTATCTATCCGGTTTATGTTTGAACAAGAACTACGAAAACCCAAAGAATTTGCTTTAGAAACCCTTGTATTTTTATCCATAGTGACTGGAGCTGAACTTAAATTAACACATTTGACTAAAATTGTGCCATCTTTTACACCACTTAACACATTGGCAAAAATGACATTTGAAACAATATTCTTCTCAGAAACGAGGTATACTTCTTCAGGGGGTAAGGTTCCGCTTTTTGAACGAAACGTCAAGGCAAATGTCGTTGAATAAGAGCATTAAATTTTGAACAGTACTTTTAGGTTGTCAATAAATAAATGTAACTTTTTCTTCGTCAAATTTGATAAAGTTATCGCACATAAGACTCGTGTCGAAGTAATAGATTGCGTTTTGCAAAAAAAAACAGTTATGGATCTGACTTAAAATCGTCGTTAAGCAGATTTCTTATTCATGCGATAAAGGGATTAAAACAGAATTTCTTATATCAAGGAGGGCGGACTCACGCAGTTTAAGGATCTACTTGGTGCGCCTTTGTCAATTCTAATTATTTCACTTTACATTCTTTAATCAAAAGAAATGGGTTCAACCAGTGAGACGCTGAGACATAGTGCCTAACGCAAACATAATATCCACTCGAAAGACACTAGGTTTGTTGACATATTCACGTGAATATTGACCCGTCCTGTCGTTTTGAAAAGAGTTACAGGTAGCTGGAGGGTGGTTTACGGCGACCACTAAAATTTGGGATCAACGATTTTCCAGAATATGGATTTCAGCACTATGTTGGGATCACTCTTTTCAATTCTCTGAAAGGATAGATGTTTTTCTTAACCTTTCGAAGTTGGGCACCCTGACGTAGTAAGGAAACACCCGAGTACAATGATCTAGAAATAAGTTTTTGACAATCTCAGTAACTAACTCATACTCTACGAACGGAAAATACCTTCAGTGAGTTTTACTTTTAGAAAAATCTAGCTTTTTTACTATTGCAGGATTTCATCTAATTTTATAACACTTGTGTGTAAACAGCGATCTTATGTGAAAATATTTGCTCATCATTCCGAGCATTAATGGCGGCACTACGATCGTTTCTGAAGGACTAGAAAAGCACTGTAGCTTGAGTCTGAAAAGGATTCGACATATCGGAAATAGAAAACTGATTTCTGCGTGTGTTGATACAAACTCGGCGATTACGGAGAAATGTTGTCGAGCATAACGATACAGATTATCGATGCTGATTTGATTGCGGAAAAATATAAGATTATTGAATACATTGCATGCTTTGGTTTTTACTATTTCTACAGATTTTATACATGAATTTTGCTTATTTGGATTTATAATCAGGAACCAATAAGTGCACTTGAGACTTCTAAATCGTTCGTCACCAGTGACAATTGGGTACGTGTGCGGAGAATTGGTTTCTACAACCTTTGTTTCAGCGTTTCGCGGCCAGGAGCAGTTATGTTTGAATAAATTATATTTAACCTAATTTCCCGTCATGCGGTTTATCAAATAATTGCACTCTCTTATGAATATGATCTCCTGCGCCATACTTGTCACGCATCGATCCTCTCAACTCCCCAAAACTTGGTACTTAGCAGTATACTTTGAACCCCCTATGCAAAACTACCGAGTTGAATAAGACTTTGAACACCACCTAAAATGAACACATTAGCATATTGAAACCCTATAAGAAATTGCGTTTCCTTGATTTATCTAATTTCGTAAAATTTTATGGGCTCAGCCATAATTAAAGAAAAATTTTGGACCTGAGAGCGTTAGACCACAACTTTCAACCCTCTTAACTACGCCTGAGGTGAATCAGTTCCCAGAATGTGCCCTGGCAGCTTTCTTTTGAGACAAGTTTTGATGCCCGCATCTGTGGCTTTGTAACACATATGACAAAAAGAATTGACTAAGCATTACTGCGGTTAGAGTATGAGTGGGGATGTCCCTTTCCCGTTACACGACTAAGAAAAAAAGCAAATAAAGTCTTACATTTTTTGCGTATATCTGTTTGATATTTATTGCTATTGGAAGATAAAACGATATTTGCATATTGAATAAATAGATTTCTTTATTGAGATAACACCGAGCTTAGGTTTTACTGGTAGAATTGCGCCTGGTGAGGGGTGTGGAGCGAGACATTTTTTTTCTATTTTTAGTGTCGTGGGATAGCATTTTGGCGTGTGGGTAGGGTTATTTTTTGGATTTGGGCTCTCTGTTTTGTTTTGTTTAACGCGATCCTGCACTCTTGTAGCAATTATTGATGTAAAGAGCGTGGTATTCTATCTTCAAAAGTGTGTTTAAATCTGCACTTTGAGAGATGGACAAAATTATTAACGCACATAAAATCATATCTCGTGTATGACCCGTTTGAACATGAGGTTTACGTCATTTGAGGGAATCTCAGTGAAGTTAAAAATAAGAGTATAAAAGACAGCACTGCTCGTCATGTAAACATATTACAGTCTATAAGATTTAGCGCTGCATTTCAAGGAACAGTTTGGTATAAACTTTCTGAGCTTCGTTAATGAACTCTGGGAGTGAATGATTTATGATTTTACCAATTTTACATTTATGAACTCACTAGAAGGCCCTTCGAAGCTACTAATAGAGACAAGAAGGATTATAGAAGATTATGAACAGATTCTTCTTAAGACAATCTTCATATATTTCAGCTTACTCGCATGGTAAGAGCTTCGGTGTATTTCTATATTAGATAATGAATAGCGTTACCTATATTATCCTTCTCTTCCCAAAACGTATCATAATGCATCCGTATTTACTCGACATCAGGAAAGTTCATTATGTTCATTTATATTATTTACCTGGAAGTATAATCTATAGAAAGTAAACATGTATACCAGCTTCACCGGTCACCAGGAGTTGTTATTATTAAACCCTACCAAAGAAGGTATGTTTTGGCTTAGAGTGCTCTAAATACGGATTTACAATGTTTAAACTGATTAGACGGCTACATGTTTGATAGAATTTCAATTTAACTGAGGAAGATCGATTATTTAAATTGACGGATTTTCAGACCCTATTGAGCTATCTTTCTAGCAGGTAGGTTCTATTGCTCGATTGTATGTGGTGATGAGAAACTTCAATGTTGATCTCTGTTCAGAAAGCAATCTTAAAAATGATGATAAATTACGACTAAGAAAAATATTACCCTCTATTCACAACAGAAACACGATAAAAAATTTCTAACACATTATAACAGTTCGAAAAATAGAAAGGTAAAATAATACAATAGTAAAACCACGTAAGAATGGGATGCAAAAATTTTTAACTCTGGTAGCGTACACTTTCTGGCAGTTGTTCTATAATGAATACTTCCGGACTAATAATTTTAAGTAAAATAATGAATAAAGTAGTGACGTTTGCTCAATAATTTAAATGAGTTTGAAATCTATGTAAACTCTGTAAATTAAAATACAGTAAAATCTTTTGTTTATTGTAATCATAAAAAAAAATAAATTATTTTGATTGTTGAATGTTTAATTTAGGAAAATCTCTCAACATAAAACAATGCATTATATCCTCTTGTTCGATAGCATAAGCAGAGGAATAAAAAAGTAGAGAAGAAAACTTCTTTTCGATTTTTATGTACTATCTCTGATCATTGGAAAATCTGAAATTGTGGATTTCGCTGGAAGGATGCAATCTCTTCTTTGACAGGTACCTCAAAAACAATAAAGAACATTAATATTCTAGTATAAATTGTATATTATATTAAACATACAATACAAATATTGTGTGATTAGACTGTAGAGACCCAATATATATACGGTATAACTAATTATATAATATTATATAATATATTATATTATACTAATATCTATATATATATAGTAAGTGATTATTTTTATTCACCTTATATTACCTCCTTATTTAGTATATTATTAATTGTTAGGGATTATATATTACTAATAAATATATTTACAAGTACTTGTAACTTTTGAACATTGTACACTTGCAACTTTTCCTTCACTGCAATAAATTTATTTATATCCAGATTTCATTCAGATAAAAGCACACTTGACACAAGTCACAAACTTTTTTGTGGCTACATTATAATTTTTGTGAAACGAACAATAATTTAACTTATTTTATTTTAAGATGAAGATAAATTTTTTTATGTATTATTTTGCATATAAAATTCTCACTTCATTGTTCGAAAGTAGATAGATTCGAAAACCGCTAGGAGGAATAAGAGATTACATGAGGAAAGAAGAATATTATATTATTTTTCTCGCCAAATATTGTGTAATTTTGAGGCCGTTGATAACTCGGTCAATGTAGCGAGATTAAATATTAGTATATAGAGAATAAGAAACTTTATTATAGAAATGACATACAAGCCTAAACATTCGATAATAACAATTTTGTGTCGCGATATTAATTACAAAAACTATACAGTAATAATATATGTTCATAAGAAATAAGTGAAATAGGTAAATTAATTAATTTCAAGAGGTATTTATTGAATAGTTTATTCTAGTTGCATTTCAGAACATTTTAAAAACATCTGTTAATGAGTAAATAAACAGACGACGAAATTTTACAGTTATAATCCGAGTCTCGTATAACTGGCGTACAACTGGTTAGAATTCTGTATGAAACTCCAGTGATTAAACCGTCTATAGTAGTTATACTTTACTATTATAAAGTCAACCCCGTTATTACATAACAAAAACTAGCCTCCGACAGCCTATCTTGAACAATTAAGATCTAGAGGATATTTAGCTACTCGTATGAATAACAGAAAATAGTAATTAGGTATTTTATATACATAATATACATTACTAATATATTCTTTATATGCATAAGTGATTATATAGGGAATTAATTGTTCAAGCATAAAAAAGTTAATAATAAAAAATTTCATGTTTGAAGAAATAGTCTCTTTTATATACAATAGTGAATAGAAATATTAGACAACATAGGATTTCATGGTTTGTGAGTCGCTGGGCTCACGACAGATAGGGATTTGTTACGGCCATACTACGTCACAGATGCGATCAATTAAAATTGAGCAAAAATCGTATGTATATTACTTGTACAGGCGAGGATTGAACCCAAATGACAAATGGCTATTTTTATGAAAATTTAAAAAATTATTTTTACATAAGAAATATGAAATGGAAATTTTTAACTTACAGTATTCTTTGCATTTTACATACATACAAACAGTACCTGAAGACATTTCTATAGTTCAAAATAATATAATACCAGATTAATTTTTCTCAAAGACATCTAATCTCCGAGAATGATGGATCCGTTGAGGAATGGAAAAATATGATTCGCAACTTGTAAACTTCTGCTCCCGGGAACAATGAGGCCTTTTGTAAAAAAATTGATAATTAATTGATTCTTTAATGCTTTATTTCTGCTAAGAGAAAGGAATATCTTACAGAACTTCAATGTGAGTAAAGTTTCTGCATTCCTATACTCTGAGATGTAATATTTGGTTGTTAAAGATTTATATACGAAAAATAGGACAAGTGAAGACTGATGCTAGAAAAGTGTCTGCTCTAGTGAAATACCGGTACGCCCATTCTTTTTCTCCGCAAGTGGTTTTGTAATCAAACTTTATACTTCATACAGGTCTTGCGTTTTTTGAATTATTAAATACACCGTGGCTCATGGAAAAGACGAAGATCGAGCTCCTCGAAGATTGCCTAAACTAGACCAGGATGAGGGACTCTCAGTGGCTACAACTTATTTACTAAATTGGTAACTTGGAAGAGAGAAGAGGCTTGAATGAGACGATGCACATATAAGAATAATTTTAATGCAGTATATCTTATACTATATATATATATATATCCTTGTTAAATAATAATGCAGAAATATAGAAGTCACATTCCTTTAATAAATAGTTTCAGTAAATAATATTATTATCCTTATCAACAGAAATGCGTAGCATAGATTGTCACTTTATTTACAGTAATATTTCTTAAATATAATACATATTCAGTAAGCATTTTAATAGAAATCGAGGTCTGTAATAATCTTTTGAGAGGCGTGGTTCTTGTGGACTTAAATACACTTGTGAGAGAGAAGAGATATAAACCAACTTGATATAGTAAAATATTCTTGAACGTAGATATGCGATTCTGCACACAATAGTCTTTGCATAAACATTAAATCTTGTAGAATAATGACAGTGAATATCTTCTTTTGTATAACGAAATTATATACAATGTGATAATGGACATTTAGGGATAGTTTGTTAAATTACGTGGATGTGTCTGATCAATACAGTGGGAAGAATAAAACAGATGAAATAGCGGTCACTTAACGATTGGGACCATGGGAAAATAAGTAGCTTGTCTTTAAGAAGGTGGTTTTCAATTAGGATAATTTTATGAATAGAGAATGGCTTCATTTATCCTTAGAATACTTCCACTTGTTAAATAATATCAAAACGAGTTATCTTATATAGATTTAACTCTTAGAATGCTAAAAACACGCATAATACTTCTGCGTAACAGCAGTCTTTGTACCGTCTCCCTCACGACAATTGAAAACGATTAAGCGTCAGTAATTCTCTCTTACTAATAAACAGATAAACCTTTAGCTATATACTAATATAGGTGGGAAAGAAATATGAGTTGGCTTTACAACAGTGGCGCGGTTTGACTTCAACCTACTTACTATTTTCTTTTTTATGTACTAATGAAATATAGAATTAAAATGCATTGTGTGTATTTCTTCTGTGTGTTCTATACGCCGTGCTTGAAATTAAATATTGTTATAATGAATTGTGAGCCGTAATAGAATAAGGCCGCATATTTAAACTCTTATACGAGGAACGGATTTTATATTATAAAATATTCTAAGGATGTACTCGTCATTTTAAGATATTTAAAATAAAAAAGCGTTTGGAATTCGCTTTTTAGATTAACTGGTGTCACTAAAACATACTGATATACTCCATGTCATAGAAAGGGATTATTTTTGCATATCTTAACAAAATTCCCATTTCATTCTTCTCTAGTAGATCCAAGAGTAAGGCGTTTCAGGGAAGTATAATGGAAATTTTCTTTTGATAAAAAATAATATATCACTTCTAGCGCTAACATTATATCAATCTGCTAATCATTGATTAAAATCATCTACCTAATAAAATTGCACAGCAGACATCTATTAATGGAAAGAATGGAACACGAGAAAGGAAACCTGAAAACACTAATCAGAAAATGACAAATCATTACGTTTGGAAGAACAGGAAGGAAGATTACGAAATTCATCAGATACAGGAGTGCTATGAATAGGAGGTGCCCTATTAGAAGAACGAAGAAACCGAGGACTCTGGTCCCGAATTCCCTTAAATAGCGGATATGGTTTGTAATTACTATCAAAAGTATTAGTTTCCGACTTCGATACGTCTGGACTACGATAAGATGAAGTTCCATTATGATCATTACAACCCGAAAATGAAGATTGGAAAAAGTACTATCAGAACGAGAAGTATTTCCTTCAGAGCGATTATGACTAACCTGATTCGGACTATTTACATCATTTTGAATACGAATAGGATCCTGAAAAGAAGAATTCGAATATTGAAGATTGTTTCTTTCATGAATTGGACTAGGAATCTTACTTGCACTTCTTGCATATTGATGAGGAAAACATGACATTTTCATCTTCGTCATCTTGAGATAAACTTTCCGTTTCATCATCTACCTATTATTGAAATGAATTTTCTTTGCTTCTGATCAGATTAATAACAGAATTGTTCCTTGCTTTTTCGACTGAGAATTTGGATCACGATAGGTTCAGAACACAATTTTGAAATTAATCGCTTGAACAGGATCTCTCGTCGCCTTTGCAACGCATTGTACAAGTATAAAGTTTTTCTGTTTTTCTACTCACCAAGATTCTACAACCGGTAAGGTCCTTACTCATGAATCGTATTTTGTTGTAATTATCTTAGGTTACATTTCAGAAGGTTTTTATATCTTAAATATGTAGAACACGACCTACCCACGAAATATCTATCCAGAAGCTTTACATTAACGTTGTCTGTTAATAGATTCTGTTCGTATGTCATTACTCTAAATTTTCTTCTTTGCTATCTCAGAAATCAAATTCGTCACGTATCTTGCTAAGCGTCTTTTCCTCTTTTCACTGATTTGGTTTGGGAAATACTTTAGTTCCTATCTAGAGAACAGGAGTGATGTAGTTATCTTTCAATAGTAAGGTACTTTGCGTTATACTACTTTCAACTCGGGATACGAATAAAAGAACAAATGTGGCGTGCTACTTTCCCCTAGTCGTTTCTTATTGTACGGTGCTCGAGTTCAACGCACAATTGATAGTCGATATGGAAAGTGCTAGGCTCAATAGACCTCGCAACGATCGTCTAACGCGTGGAAAAACATAGCAATGGTCCTGACTACTCCGACATAGCTTAAAGTAATTTTCCTTGTATAAGATATGGTGAATATCCACAGATAAAACTCGTTTCCCAACCACGACAGTCTGTTTCTTTGACCGGAAGGACGCGAGAGATACGACTCTATCACAGCTATTGCGGAAATTTTTCCAAAGGTTACATACTGTTTGAAAAAATGAGGAACATCACCTGCAATCTTACGCAAAAAGAATGAAGGAGTGTTTATGACGAACGATAATTCTTATGAAAAGTAACGCGCTCTCTGCTATATGAACATTCCATTTAACCGCAATATGAGGCAAGAAATGTCGCATACCTTGTAAGGTCTGTGGAACTCACACGGTGATATATCTTAAAAGAGACTTGTTTTACGAACAACGGAGGAAGTGGTCAACTGATATAGTGTGGTATTCGCTAATTCTAAAGACACTTTGACCTTGAAATTTTGGTACTTGTATAGACCTGCAACCGCTTAGGAATGTTCCCTATCAAACAACGGTGAAACCTTAAAAGTGTTACATTCTTTACGCAAACTATGGGACTGACAAGCTTTGATATGTCTTTCGGATTAAACGAGTAGGGTTCTCTGATTCTTGCTCGCTAGTAGCACGATAAGATTGGCCTTCATGTGGTTACAGGAGCCAAGGAGCTGCCAGTCGATCTTAGTGATTTAAGGGCGTTGTAGAAACCCTACGAATTTTTTTGGAACTTCAATGCAGATAATATTAGCATCTCTTTCGTCAACGTAACTAATAACATAATCACTTTTTCATACGTATGCAGTGGTACAAGACGTGTTCCTTTTTCTTTGAATAAACTTTATAATAAGGAGCTAATCTTTGCACATTTTTCTTGTTCGGGCGTTTTTAAAGGTCACTCGAACAGTAAAAGTTATAAACGCTTTTTTAATCTGCGAATGAAAGATCAATACTTGTTACACTAAAGATATAGAGAAATCAGAAGGTGGTGGCATCTTGAAGAATTGTCTGGAACAAATTATTTTTTTACCAAGGTTCGATAAAAATATGGTGGGTATTGTTGTGTGTTAAAATTGACGTTATTACTTATAGAACCAATCTGGACAAGGTTGATATAGATGTCAGATGCTTACTTTTGAAAAAATTTAGCTAAGCCAGAAGTTTGTTGATTTCTAGTATAGATTTATTGGATACATAAGCGTATGTAGATTACCATAAATTTTAGACATGACCAAGGTTAAATCGACCAAGGGACTTCTCTGTCATGCACGTCTCGGGAACTAAATAGTTTCGGTCTAGGTTGGGAGCTTCGCTCACATTTCTTGAAGCTGAATGATATTGGTCCTGTTTCCGTTACCGAGCTTGATATTGAATCTCTCCTGAGCGCAGGCATGCCGGAGACTAATCCACTGGCATCAGTTACAATAAATAAACTCCTTATTGAAGTCTGGAAAGTTTAATAAAGGGTATATATATATATATAGATATATAGAGAATCATCAAAAGCCTTCTGTTATTGTTCTTCTGCCTGACACCCGGAATTTTACGCACCCTTTTTTGAAACGAGATAGATAGATAGGCTGCTCGCACACAAGCCAAAATGGGAATAAAATGTGAAGTACGATGTGATCCGAAGAACGTGCTGACTAATATCTGTGGAGGGTACTCGGAAAATGATTGGTACTTCTATTAACTAGGATCTGCAAGAAAGACCTTTTCACTACCGATAAGAAACCCTAACTACACTAATGACCTTTTTGAAAAGTTCGAATTTTATCCAACTTGATTTTTAAAGCTTCGTTGCTTTAAGCATCAACACTAACCTTAAACTACGATAGTGTGAATCTATGTCTTTAGAATAAACAATGATGTCATCAAGATAGATGAGCGCGTGAATACCTAGCAGGTGAGAAAGAGCTGCTTCCATTAATTTGCAGAAGACCTGTGAAGAATTTCTAACTCCATTTGGAAGTAATTTATAATGGTAATGTCCCCCCTATGTGTAGAGAATGCGAGGTATGGGCGACTATCTTTATCGACTTCTACGCCATACGGATTTGAATTAAGATTCAGACTTGAATAAACTTTGGAATCTCCTAACTTAGAAATCGTATTTTGCACATCTGGCAATGCAGTTTGTAAAGGAACAACATATTTGTTTAATCTTCTAAAATCTAAAATAACCTTCCGGTTTTAGACTCAACTTTGACTGGAACAACTAAATGAGTGGTGCCGAGTCGGTGAAATCGGAATGATTCTATATATCATCCACATTGCATTTGTTCACGACAGCATATCAATATCAGATTAAATTTGTGCGGAAGAAGGTAGTTTGGAGTAAATATATACATCGGACGATCGGACGTTAATTCTAAATTAAACTTACCCAAAGGACATACGTCGACACGATCGTTACTGAGAGCAACTACTTCTCTGTTTTCTATTAAGAAATCAAGGATGGTTTCTAACTGTGACGCATCCTGTAACACCACTAAGTCCGCTTCTTTCTTCGACTTTGAAAGCAAAATTTCCCTATAAACATCACGTAATTCAGCGCTAGAAAGACCCTCGGATGTATCTATCCGGTTTATGTTTGAACAAGAACTACGAAAACCCAAAGAATTTGCTTTAGAAACCCTTGTATTCTTATCCATAATGACTGGAGCTGAACTTAAATTAACACATTTGACTAAAATTGTGCCATCTTTTACACCACTTAACACATTGGCAAAAATGACATTTGAAACAATATTTTTCTCAGAAACGAGGTATACTTCTTCAGGGGGTAAGGTTCCCGCCTTTGAACGAACATCAACGGACAATATCGTCGTTGAATAAGCATTAAATTGAACAGTACTAGGCAAAAATAAATCGTAACTTTCATCATCGAAAATTGAAAGTTCATGAATATAAGACTCGTGCTCGAAATTAATAGATTGCGTTTTGCAAAAAGAAACAGTAGGATCGACTTTAAAATCGTCGTTAAGAGCATTTTTATCATGCGATAAAGGATTAAAAACAGAATTTTTATCATCAAGGAGCGGACTCCACACAGTTAAAGGAATACTACTTGTGCCCCTTTCGTCATTCATAATTAACATTTCATTCTTTAAATCAAAAGAAATGGGCAACGAAGCGAGTACATCAGTGCCTAACAACATATTCCCACTGAAAGTACACTGGTTGTTGACAATAATTACATGAATATTGAACAGTCTATCGTTCAACAGAAGCTGGAGTTTGACGCGACCTAAATTTGGGATCACGTTTCCAGATATGGATTTCAGCACTATGTTATCCTCTTTCATTCTAAAGGATAGTATTTTCTTAACCTTTCGAACGTCCCCTGACGTAATAAAGAAACACCCGACCCAATATCTAAATAACTTGACATCTCGTAGATAAACTCATACTCTACCGTGAGTTTTACTTTTAGAAAATAGCTCTTGCCTACTACAGGATTATCATCTATTTTATATACATTTGAAACAGACGATTTATTGAAAATATTTGTAATATTAGCCTCTAATGGCGCAACTACGACGTTCTGAGGCAGAAAACTCGTAGCCTTTCTCAAAAATTCGACTTAGGAAAATAAGAAAACTGATCCTGATTTCGATCAAAACTCGGCGGATTACGGAAATTTGAGCATCGATTTCGTGCTGATTGATGCGGAAAATAAGAATTATTTGAATACATTGCATGCCTTTGTGAATTATATTTCTCAGATTTATAATGAATTTGCTTATTTGGATTATAATCAGGATCCAATAAGTGCACTTGAGACTCTAAATCGTTCTCTGCAAATTGGTACGTGTGCGGAGAATTGTTTCTACAACCTTTGTTTCCGGCTTTTCGCGGCTCGGTTTTTGAATAATTATTTGACCTACCTGTCATGCGGTTATCATAATTTGCACTCTTATGATATGAATTTGGCATATTGTAGCAATGATTTACCTGGTAACTTCCCCTTGAGTTACTTTGACCCTATGAAAAATATTTTGAATTTGAACCCTAATGAACATTAGAAATTTGAAACCCCTATAGAATTCGTCTGATTTTCTTTTCGTAATTATACACGTTCTCACCCTGTACCCAGAGTACTCAGTGGACGCTTATGAAAATAAGGGACTTTCACCCTCTTATACCACTCGAGGAGAGGTTGATAAGGCCCAAAGAGGTAAGAATTGTGTGCTGTTAAGACCACCCGGTCGACAACATTCCCGCTTATGTGGCTTGTAAGCACAATTGAACCAAAAGAAATCTGAACACCATTCCAGAAGTATGTGTGGGCAATGTCCTTTCACAGTTACGGCCAAAACACAACCTTTTGGTAGTTCACTCGCAGATCATGCGAATGACGAAAGCTTTGGAGATAAGGAATTTGCATTTGAAAATGACTTTTGAGGATACCGAGGCTTACTTTTTACTGTATGAGCCTGGTGAAAAGATTGTGGAGCCACATTTTTTTCAGTTTGTGTGTGATACACTGTGGTAGAAAAATTTGGATTTGGAGCTTTATTTGACGCCGATGCAATCTTGCCATTATTTAAAGAGTGAGTTTTCTTCAAATATGTTTGAATCTGCCTTGGAATTGAATTATTAACATCAAAATCTTCGTGTATGATCCGTTGAAATTGAGGTTTAGCATTTGAATATAACATAGAAAATAAGAGTAAACGACGCTGCTCGTCACTAAACTTTACGTCATGCATTAACGCCGCTGAATCAAGGAAAGTTTGTAAAACTTTCTGAGCTTCCGTTATGAACTCTGGAAGTGAGTGATTATGAGACCATTTTACATTTATGAACTCACTGAAGGCTTCGAAAGAACTAATAGAGACCAAAGGATTTAAGCAATATGACAGATTCTTCTTAAAATCTTCCCAATTATCAGCCCGGAAGAGTTCCGGTGTATTTCTTATAAGATATGAAGCATTACCCTCCTTCATATTCACAAAACGTACATAGCTCCGCAATTTCTCGACATCGGAGGTTATCTGTTCATCCTGGAAGTATAAATCTATAGCCGTAAACCACGATCCAAGCTCCGGTCCAACCCAGGAGTTGTTTATAAACCCTACCAACAGAGGTATGTTTGGCTTAGAGTGTCTCAAACGGTCTATGTTCAACGTTTGACGCTCCATGTTTGAAGAATTATTTAACTGAGAGAAAGAATGATTATTTAAATTGACGGATTCAGCCCCGTGAGCTATCTCTGCAGGAGGACTTTGCTCCGTTATATCGTGTGAGGAAACTTCAATGTTGTCCTCTGTATCAGAAGGCATTTAAAAATGATGAATAATTTACGACCAGAAAATATTAAACCCTATATTCAAAGAACACGAAAAATTCCCACAACAGCAGAAAATAGAAGGAAAATAATACAATAAGAAACCACGTAAGAATGGAATGCAAAAACTTACTCTGGCGTACACTTTCTGGCAGTTGCTTCAATGAATACTTCTGGACATAAATTAGTAAATTATGAAAAGGGACGTTAGGTTTTCAATCCCTCGATAACTATGAATGTATATTACAGTAAAAAAAAAAAAAAAATTTTTTATTTGTAATAAAAAAAATAAATTATTTGTTCTTAAATATTTAGGGAAAAACTCTCCAAACAACATGACCTTATAACGTCCGGTCGGTGTCCGGATTAGAGCAGAGGAAAAAAACTTCTTTTTGATTTTTATGTACAGTCTCTGATCATTTGAAAATCTGAAATTGTTGATTTCGCTGGAAGGATGCAATCTCTTCTTTGACAGGTACCTCAAAAACAATAAAGAACATTAATATACATGTAAATAAATATGTATAAACAAAACAATATGTTTATACTGAGAACCAATATACTATATATATATATATATATATATATATATATATAATATATATATATTATTATACTATATATATAATATATATAATTATATATATATATATATATATATATATATGAAATTATTTAGTACTTGTACTTGAGCTTGTACTTGACCTCCACGCAAATTTAAAATATCCCAGATTTTCATTCAGATAGCACACTTCACACAAGTCACCTTTTGTGGCTATAATAAGTTTGTGAAAACAAATGGATAAATTTTTATTTGAGTTGAAAAATTTCATACAAAAAAATACAAAACTTTTTCAAACTGGAATTTCTCTCGCAACAGTAGGAGAGGAAATGAGGAAGAAGAAATATTTTTAATTTTTCTGCAAAATTTTATTTGCAGTTGATAACTCGTCAATGTAAGGATTTTAGTATAGAAAGAAACTATTACGCATAAGCCTCTCACATTCGTACAGGTGGTACACAAACTATACAGTATGATATATGTTCATAAAATATATGACATATATGTAAAATATATAAAATTCAATAAATATTTATATCAATATTTATTCTAGTAGCATTTCAGAACATTTTAAAAACATCTGTTAATAAGTAAATAAACAGACGACAAAAATTTTACAGTTATAATCCGAGTCTCGTATAACTGCGTACAAACTGGAAATATCTGGTATGTAACCCAATGAACCCGTCTATAGTGTCTTTACTATTATAAAATCAACCCCGTTATTACATACAAAAACTAGCCTCCGACAGCCTATCTT
>JABUQX010030594.1:20000-65000 GCA_015478945.1 Trachelipus rathkii
TAGTATTATTTATGCGGTCATACTAGTATATATATATATATACGCATATATATATATATATATATATATATATATATATATATACAACATATATATATATATATATATATATATATATATATATATATATATATATATATATATATATATATATACTATATGACCCTATATATATATATATATATATATATATATATATATATATATATATTGAGACAGATTTCACCTATGTTTCATCTCCCCATCCTAACAGATAAATTAACCGAATAAAAACAGATACGAAAGAAAGTGAGGAAGATAATAAAAGGAAGTCAAAGAAAAAAAACAAATAAAATTCCATTACATTATACCAACAAGACGTACCCAACAACAGACAAGAACAAAAACAAAGGCCAAACTGAACAGTAGCAGAGGAATTGCCTGGACAAGAGGTCACCAGGGACAAACCCCTTTGTCCCTTATAAAAGGGTAAAAAGTTGTTTTTGTTTGTCTTGTTTGGGAGGGTAGAAGCAAATATTTTCCTGAGAGACATTAAAATAGATTAACAGGGAAATAAGGTAATAATAATGAAGTATATGAAAATTAATAATAATTTTAAGCTCACATATTATCTTATTATCTTGAATTCAGAATTTTGTTCTAGTAGTTTGTGATTAATGGGGATAAAGTAAATTTTATGATTTGTATAATGTTTGAATTTTGAAATTTGAAACCATAACAGGAAATTCATATTTGATCGAGTCTCAAAAGGGAGGCAGAGTTTTAGGGATTAGAGTTTAGGGACCTCTTTTTTGACACGCTTAATTTTTTTTGTCTTTTCTAAAGGTCCCGTCCCTGTGTGCAGACTGCAGTAAGAAAGTGGAAGAAATCCAAAAAGGCCTCCCTAAGGGTCAAAACTTGCCTTCATTCCTTCAACAACCATCACACAAGAAGAATGGCAACCGCCAAGGTATAAGATACGTAAAGTTGATTGAAAGTGAATGTTTTTCTTTAGCTAAGTTTAAATATTCCTTTGTATCTTCTCTTATCAATATAGAAATTAACTCAGAAGTTGACTTGATTAACGATGGCCATAATAGTTCTTTTTGTAAATATATGTATTCAATCAGATAGGAGTCATCATCAAAATTAATTAGTAATCCTTTCTATAACTAGTATCTGTATATAAAATAAATTATTATAATTATCATTATTATTATTATTATTATTATTATTATTATTATTATTATTATTATTATTTTATCATTATTATTATTATTATTATTATTATTATTGTTACATTCTTATTATTAAGTATTATTATTATTATTACAACAAGTATTATTATAAATATAAGCATTATTTAATAATACTTGTATGAATTATTGATATTTAGGTCACTTATCACTTCATCCTTTCTCATCTCAATTTTGCATTTCCATCATCACACCATATGGGCCATAAACTTCACACATAAATATATGAACATTTTTAAGAACCTTATATATATATATATATATATATATATATATATACTCTCTCTCTCATATATATATATACTACTCATACTATATATATATATATATATATATATATGTAAATATTATAATTCTCATTTGAGCTTCTTTATGTGTTAAATATACAGTTTTCAATTATATCTATGTTGTTTTGGCAAATTATTGACAATTTCCTCATGAAGGTTGGTAGGTTTAAGTAAATACACAAAGTTTGCCAAGATAGTAAGTATTATTCCAAAAGCAATAACTTTCCTCGAAATTGAAATAACTGCAAAATTTGAGGTAATTTACGTGGATTATAGAGCAATCTGATTTAATATCCTCCTCTTAACAGATAAATAAACAAAGTGTGAAGTAGATGAAAATATTCAAGCAGAAGGTAACAACCCAGTAAAAACTACAGTCAAAAGAAAAGATCAAAGAAATAAGCAGAGCATATTCCTTGAATAGGTACAACTGCGAAAAGAGTTGTACGCTTCCACGCCTTAAAGAGATCAAAGATATCACCCACCAGGAGAGAGATCCATCCATTGTAGTCCAACACCAGGTTCAGAGTTGGATCCTCTCCAGAAGAATAGGGACTGCATCAAGATACTATTGGTGAGTCATATTCTCTATTGTGGTGGGGATCAAAAACCTACCACATAAAGTGGTAGCAGAGCGTAGTTGTTCCATTTAGGGAAACCGACTGGCTCTGCTGCTGAGTGTTTTCAACTGTCACTCAGCTACTACTGTCTTCAGCGTACATCATGACCGACGGGATGAATGACTTATTGGGTGACGGAAAGACAGAAGATGGAGGAACCACCACAGAATGATTCCGTCCCAATTCCAAACCAGAATGAGGTTCAGTCCAGTGTTGTTGTTGCAAACCAGGAAAATCAGGGAAATACCCAGGGTCCGACGGTAGTTACCGTGGATGCCCAGTTTTTTCAATCAATATTACAGCAAAATAACCAGTTGATGGAAAAAATGACTGCTTTAATATCATCAATGGAGGTTGATAAGAAACCGAAGAAAGTGATTCCTCTAGGGAAGTTTAGGATAGAGACAGGGGAGACAATGGTACAGTTTTTTGATAGATTTGAACATTTCTGTGCTGTTCAGTACCCCGGATCAACGAAGGGATGGTAGCCTTATTGGGAAGTCACCTCCAAGGTTCTGCTCTTGACGCTTACAACATAGTAGCAGCAACCTCAGCCGAGTACCCATTGGTGAAATCGCAACTCTTGCAATGGTTCCGTGAACAACTTAAGAAGAAAGTAAACACTGAAACTGCCAAATTTACAAAAGCAGTAATGAATGATGGAGAAGATGTGCCACTGTTCGCTTTGCGATTGTTGGGGTTGGCGCAGAGAGCATTTCAGGGGAATGATGTGAAAAGGATGCCCATCGTCAGAGAAAAATTGTTAGATAGTGTACCTGAGATGGTTAAGGACAGAGTAGAAGATGCTTTAATGGGACTAGAGATAACACAAGGTTCCGTGATTCCTTGGGAGCAATTAGTAATTATGGTGGACAAGGTTTATAGGGGAAATAAGAAAAAAGAAAATAAGATCGTTGAAGTAGTAGATTTAACAAAATCGTTACAAATGTCCACCATCCCCACACAAAATCAAATAGTACCAGCATATAATAACTATGAAGGATTGTGTTGTTGCCGGCGGACTCAAACACTGTCCCAGCCCTTGGCTGAACCATCTTCCCGAATAGACAATCGAGCTACTCGAGATGCGAACCCCATGACATCAAATAATCATCAGCCACAAAGATATGAGCAATCAAGGGAAATCCCAACTAGAGAATTCAGAAACGGACAAAGAGGTGGCCAAAATTATCAATCAAGAAATCAAAGTGGTTCATCGGTTCCCATTTGCAACCATTGCAAAAAGAGAGGTCACACCATGGGTGAATGTTGGACTCGACCCCATTGTATGTATTGCGGTAAGCAAGGTCATGTTATTGAGTGTTATTTGGAGCAGAACCGTTGTCTAAGATGTAAAATGAAAGGACATCTGGTAGGGGATTGTCCCAATGGTAGATGTCAAACTAAGGCACCACAAATAATTTGTCCCTTCTGCCAAGGTGAACATTTAGGAAAGGATTGTCCGCAAAGATCGGGAAACGAGGGGGCTCTGGCATGGAAGACCTCATGGGGCAACAGCAAAAGTAGTAAAGGAGCATGAAGGGGGATCATGGGGAGTCGATGCTGGGGAGGATGATCCTGGAGAGTCACAGGAGATTCCTCGCGGAATTTTTCATCAATCAACATCAGTTCATGGGCTCCCTTTGCAAATTTATGAAAGCCCACAGGGGCAGGGGCAGCTAAAACAGGTATCGGTATTGGTTGAAGTTTATGAGAATGAGAACCACCTGGAGAATGATTCTGAAAAAGTAGGGGAGGACTCCCCAGCCTTAATAGAGACAAATTGTAAGAAAAGTAACGACTTACCCGCAAGGAAAGAGAACGAGAATGAACTCGAGAATGTGGATAGTTCCTCCGAGAAATTAATTCATTATAATATAATAAAAGCTCTGGAAAAGACTCTTATATTGCAAGTTACTATTGTGGACCAACCACCTATGGAACCAATAATAGCCTTTGTAGATACAGGAGCGGAAGTGAGTCTTATATCAGCCAGCTGTTTTCATTTATTAGACAAGAAAAAGAGTCCTATTTTACCCACCGCTGTAAGGGAGGGTCGAAGTTCAAGCTCTTTTGTGGTTTTTACTCAAGCAGGAACTTAATCAGAAACATGGAGGGAAGTATTCCTGACAAGTGCTTGCCCCCGAAGAGTTTGACCGACCACCCACACACGTCAATTCAAGACCAAATGGCCTTTTGTTGGAAGAAGTCTTGATGCAAGATCCGTGAGATATAAGAAATTAACTCGGAAAACAGGCGAAGCTGTTTAATTTCCCCTCCGTGGCCACCGGATAGCGCGCAGAGCCTAAACTTTACTCCAACGCGGGTAAGACACAGGGACTGCTTGTGTACCCGTACAACATTCGGATATTCGTCCGAAAGGAAAGACCGAGACAAGAAGTAGAGAACGATGATCACTTGAACCATTAACAATAGAAAAGTGGATAATAGTAGAGAAACATCGGTGGTGATGGAGTTCCTTTGAAGATGTTAAAACAAAAGGAATGTAGAAGATATAAAGAAGCCAGTAATCATCCGATCCTCAGAATAAATATTAAATAAGTAAATAAGACAATAAATAAATAAGACAGCGGATAATGAAGAGAAAGAAGACTTCTTACCTTTATTAATAAAGTAAAGAATTTCTAAATATTTACAAAAACATAATAAGGTCCGTATTAATTAATTCATAAACTAATAAAGGCTTTACTCAGTAATTACTCGTGGGACTTAGAAAAATTCCATAAATCCTCTCTATGAAAACAAAATTAAACTATTTAACCAACCACGACGGTGAATTGAAATGACCTTGCCCTATTTAATAATTATTCCATTAAGACCCTCGAAAAATAAATAAACCCAAGTCCAAGATGTTAATGCAATAAAGAATGATTTCGCTTATCTTCAAAAACTTGTTGTCCCTCAAAAGAATCCCCAGTTCCGGCAAAAATTTGCCCAAGGTATAGAATTGTTAGACAAGACTAATCCCAAGAGTATGCAAATTGTTCAAATGAAGAACAATATTTTTATATGTTTATATAAAATAAACGTCAGTTAAAGCTTTGGATATTTTTCCATTAGATATTTACTGAGTTAAATAAAAATTATATTACAGCTGGGTATTTAAAATAAAAGTAAAACCAAAATAAAACCTGGAAAGGAAAATATACTATATTAGGTATTTTCATCCATGAACCTAAATAAATTAAATATATTTCAATTTTATTGATCTTGAAAACTACTTGAATTTACATGATTAACTAAACATATTTGATGATTTCTCCATATGACAAAATTATGAAAACTAAATGATGATTTAACATTAATAATAATAAGTAATTACATTGAAGAACCTACCCTAGTAATTTATAAATTATCTGCGAGGGTTTTATGTATTTTTTGAATGATGGAGAAGATCTCCTACAAAAGAAAACATAAAACCGCTTTATAAACATAAAATGAACCATTATATAATTATATCATATCAACAACCATTAGTTAAGCATATATTATTCTAACAATTTCATCATCATACCTTACAAGTTCTGTTATATTTCCAATAATGTGGTAAGTTAACTCTGACTGAGAGGTTTTGATGTAATGTTGGTGGTTCAATATCAACAAGAGTATATTCTGCAGGACAGCTTTTTATACTTATACATAAATACTTTTAAAGATTTCTAAAGATGCTGAAACATGTGAATAAACAAAGGTATAAAACTGCATAAATAAAAAAAAAATTTTCTTTTACAAATCTTCATGCACACATAATGCCTAATATAAAATAGGCATGCATTTGTGTGCATGTAATAAGCAATATAAAAGTAAATTAAATCTAAACCTTCAAATAAATGAAACCCATTTCTCTAATCATTATGACGATAATAATAAACAAACCCAATTTATCAATACTTTCATAACTTCATGATAAAGTTGGGTTTTGTGGGGGGGAAACATGATCCCCCTTACATCCCCCCGCACCAAACCTATGCCCCCGCTACTAATCAATCATAATGATTTTCACGTGGCAACGGTTTAGGCGGAGCGATGTATGAGATACTTTCATAATTGCCAATAATATCCTACATACATAAGAAAATAAATAGATGAAATATATGACAGACGTATTTTTAAAGTACACTTTGAATACAATACAATAGTTAATATCTTACCATGAAATAATAATAAATATATACAAACATTTGTCATTTATTTGACTAAGGCAATCAATTGAGTAATTAAGGTATCCAATAAGGCAACTAAGATTACTAAGGCAAGTAAGGCAAGTAAGGAAAGTAAGGCAAGTAAGGCAAGGTCAATTTCGAAAAATATTATAACAAACTATACTTAAATCCATTTAAATAAATATTTACAAAACACAAAATGAGTAATAAAAATCCTACCAAAAAGCGTAATACAGATGATCTGAATGATATAAATCAGTCTATACAGTATTCGTATTATTATTACTTGATATATAATTACCTACCAATAAGGTATCAACTTAAGAAAATTCAAATTGTTCAAATAATAAAAAAAATTACATGATAACTAAATCATTCTTACACAATATTTTTAGATTTCCATATTACAAAATATGATTATCAACAAAGATATGCAATTTAATATGCGTCCATTTACTATTGTTAAATCCATATTAATAGTAATTTATTTACAGAGTCTAATATAACTTAAATCCATATTAATAGTAATTTATTTACAGAGTCTAATATAACTTAACAGAAGTATTTTTAAACATTTTTTTATTGTACTTCAAATGTTTGTAAGTATATACTTGTAACACAATTTTTAAGTAAGGGATTTATACATTTATTTAATTATTTAGTATGGGGATAAGCCGAATTCTGCACTCTTTTTTTCTTCGTCTACTAGGGAATGTAGTTCATCGAAGAAGCATTCTCTATGGGATTCAGACATTTGGCTATACGAGACTTTCGCCATAATGACTTGCAAACCTGACCTGATGTCTTCACGGCGGGAAACATAGGGCAATGAAGAATAATATCAGCTTGTTCCTGAAGCACTATATTGAGAAGTATAATAATAAGGGGATATCGCAGACATTCTGGAAGAACTGGGAGTGTTATACCAAGGTGGTGGACAAGTGACATCAAAGTAAGGAACATTTTCTTCTGTTGAGGGAAAAGGGATAGTAGGGAGAATCTCTGGGTCAGGGGTAAAGGGATCCGAAGTATCTTCATGCACCATTGACAAGGATTCTTCCGACAGGGATGTTCTCGATCTTGATGTACTTGGACGGGAAGTAATTATAGGAATAGGAGAAGTGACTTCTTCGGATGTGACTTCAACTTCAATTACTTTTCGTTTTGGGAAAACGGAGGGTTGTTCTTCATCAGGATTAGGGATTGGTCTGCGGAGTGTGGAACTAGTGCAGAAACGTTTATTAGCTGGTTCAGTGGAGGGTATTTTCAGTGGGATAGGAGTTTCCTCAAAAGTGTTTTTGATGGTAAAGAATTTTTTGAATTTTTCCATGAAAGCCATCAAGAAAGTGAAGTTTACATGGAGTCCGTCAGAAAGAAAAGGAGAGTTCATACAGAGAGATTTCCTTTTTAGAAATGCAGCTTGTGGAGTTGTCCTGGTCAGTTCATGTTTCGTATTTGAAGTTGTATCTCAATGATTTAACACGTGGTTTCCTACTAGACAGATCTTATTGGGCCACATGAATTTGACATTTTTATTAAATCCAATGTCCTCAAATTTGTTGAAACATTGGATTGCATGTTCCCGCATGGCATAAGGGTTCAATTCAGGATGATATTCAAGAAAGTTTTCATAGGCAATTCCCCAAGTACGCATAAGCCGAGTCTGATTGTAGGCGTACATATCTTTGATGGTGGGGATGATGAGATACACCTTAGCCGATGGATTACAACTATTTGCATGAGTAGTAATTTGTTCCATGATTTGGGGAACATCGTCTACGGAAAAGTCAGGGACAGGAGCAATTACTGTTGTTGAATAACCTTCGCTGTATATGGTTTGTTTCTTCCATGCGAGAGAGTACAGAGCCCATATAACAAGGAAGTCTACGTCTGGTGACATTAGGGCAGTCACACGCGATGGACACTCTTGTATCTTTCGTCCCGACTTAATATCCGTGACGAGCTGCAAGTTATACTGCTCCAGCAGCGTTCGTTGATTTTTGTCGAAAATAGCCAACTGGCTCGACCTGATCATCAACAATTTCCCAACCATACTGGAATAACTGCTGGAATTATAAAATACAGTGATCAATGCCAGTTATAAAAAGCTTTTCATCAACAAACTCAGACCCAGGTCAAATATTTAGGAAAGGTCCGAAGGAATTTAAAAATGAATTTTAAGAAAAATTTCAATTTTTGATTTAATGAATTTCAAGCAAAGAACGAACAACATTTCCATATAATACTTGAGCTGAACCTGAGGTATTTTCATGTGTGAATCTATTTTTACCATTTAATGTATTTCTCTATATGATATGCTCAAATTGCTGTTGCAGGGTAGGCTATAGTAAGCAAACTAATTTTTTCATTTGTAAGCAAAGGACAAAGATATAAAGGACAAAAAAACAAAAAAAAATCAGCAATTTGGCATCACAAAAGCTAAAAGATGTTGTTTTATCAGCAATCCAATAAAAGTGCAATGTTTAGAGAATTGTATACATAAAAATAAAGTTAGAAAGATTGATGAATAATTTAAAAAAAAAACTTACAAAGGAACTTTAATTTGATTTTTCTTTCTAAATGGAAAAGAGGTACAGTCGAATACTTACATGAAGGATAGTATGTGATAGGATAGGGTAGAAAAGGATAGACAGCTATCTATATCCCTAACCTATTCCTGCACTTAGCACATTTTCAAAATACCTATGATTTACTTCTTTGACATTTAAACTGATTGATAGGCCTTTAATTAATAAATTAATAAGCTAATAAGAAAAATAAGCTAGTATATATCTAAGAGCTATATATATTTCCATAGTTTCTTATAATTTCATATCTAACCCAAAAAAAAAACAAAATGATAACCCTATTTTCTATTCTAGGCATTCTCAACATTTTGGCTCATTATATGCTATTTTTGTTTCGTGTATCCTGTGATTTTAAAAGGCAATAACTACTTCCTATGAATCCTATAATGAATAAGACACATCTTGATAGGCCCATCATAACCACAACAACCACAACACCATCGAGTTCAGGAATATTTTGACTTGGGACAAAAAAAAATAAACAGTTCTTAAGTTAACGAGTATCCTGTAGAATCATAACATTTATTAATTTTTCTGGAAATCATTATTTTACAAAATGTCATTTTTTATACACATTTTCCTCATTGAATGACTCTTAATATACGCACTATTATCATCTACTGAATAATAATTTACTGAATAAAACTTGATAAATCTCTTCTAAAATTTTCCTCTTTACAAACTTTCCGTATTTACATATATACATTTCTTAACTATCTTCAACTAAGACGATCCATTTCTTTTTCTTCTGCTTTGTTCTTTAGGTTCCCCTATTGAAATGCCTGAGACGAGTACTTTAACTTTTCTATAATCTTCAGGACTATGATACAGTAGTTGTTTTCTAGTAAGGTCCGGAAGAAAACCAGTTTGCCTCAGTGCCGATACTCCCAAGACGAGAAGTTGGGGCATATGCTCGGCAGGAATTACAATAAAAGGAGTGGGAGGTGTACAATGACCATTTTCAAATTTTAATGGTAACCTAAGGAACGAGTCTACTGGAAGCTCCCAATCTATGTCCGAAACAGCAGACACAGTTATATCCGCTGTAGGTAATACGTCAACGTTCTTAAGATTTTTCAACACGTCCGAACTAATTAAGCTCATGTCTGCAGCACTATCCACTAAACAATTGTAAAATTTTGAGCTATTTGCTTCTACGCCCATTCTAATTATAAGATGTTCCCCTCCATCTTTAGGTAATGATTTAATATATCCGATTCTAACATGTCTTGAGGGTTTTTTAACCACCTCAATATGATCTGAATTTTCCTCTATATCTATATTCCCAAGAACAGGAAACTCACTACTTTCTAATATATCTTTAGGATCATCCACAGAAAAATTTTCCACAGGTTGGCTCGTTTCTGTGGAGCTAGTCGATTTTAAAGAAGGCTGACAACCACGAGCGACAGGTTCTACCACACCCTTACACTGTCCATCGTAATGTTCTTTCATACACCACTCACAATGTTTCATATACTTCCATTGGGTCTGAACTACAGTGTTACTTGTGGTGACCGTTTTAACTTCTGGTAAGTTTTCACTAAGTGTCTCTTGAGACTGGGATTGAGGGGAGGGTGGCAAACTATTATTCTGTTGTTGTTGGTTCGAATTCTGAATATCTAATCTGGTAGGACACTCAGCACCCGCATGCAGAGCATTACAAAAAGGACAATTACCGTGATTTAATTGTGAGGATGAGTTTTTTTGAAACCTTACTCCGGGTAATCTGCAATTTCTTCTGATATGTCCTTTTCTCTTACAATAAGAACATATTCCTAAGTATTTATAACAAGTTTCTATGGTGTGACCCTGAATATTACAATACCCACACAGCAGATGACTTCTATCTTCTTGTGAACTATAAAATTTAGTATATTTTGCATATCGTGAATATCCGTTTGAGTTTGGGAATTGTTTTCCTCTATTCTGGTTATTCTGGTTATATACATTATTTACACCCTTTCCGGTATATCTATTATTTTGACTATTTTTTAGATTTCTATTTGAGTTGTCATGTTTTGGATTAGAATCCAAGACTTTTATTTTCTGTGAATTTTCAATTAATTTAGCAAGATCCCGAATGGCTTTCATTATCAAGGCGATCTGTTATTGTATGTTATCTACTTTATTGTTAAGAGAAATTAACTCAGTTGTCAACTTTGAATTAGACCAAACCTGTTCTCCAGGTGATGATGATATATCCAATACTGTGGAACTACTATCAACTATTGGTTCTGTATTAGTTTCTCTATCTACACTACTTTTTACTTTAGATTTAGGTTTGAAGTCTGGTACGTCTGGCACATAATATTTGCTGGCACGTAACCGTCTATCCGCAACATTCGCATCCCACGACTTCTGTTGAGGATGGCTTTGTGCAATTGGTGCCACTTTATTAGAAGGTTCAGATAACAAAGCTTGAGATTGTTGGTGCAAAGTAAAAAGTTGATCATTTAAGCCATTAATAGTATTATAAACGTGAGCAGCAGGGATAAACTCATCGCCCGAAGGTGTTACGGTTACATCATGTGGCATATGTACTTTGAAACCAGGGGGCTTAAGCTCAGTTGCTATAAACTGGGCCAGCATCTCCTGAGTTTCTTCATCAATATTGGTATCCATAATATCTACCTCTGATAATATTTCCTGACTATATTATACACCAACACAATAATAACTTAAAATTGTAGAATAACTAAAATTACGAAGTGAAATTTAAATTTAGGCAGAAAAGTGAAAAATTATATAAAAAATATCAAAAGACGAAACGCTTGGTTTCGAAATTCCTAACAATACCTATTAGTTCAGCTATGTTAGTACGTTCCTATGTAAAAATATTTTAATTCAATAAGATTTTATTTCAAAAAGTAGAGCAGAGCAAGGTCAATTCAAAACACACGCCGTATATGATATAGTATCAATCATATGAAGAACTATTTACAATGAATTATTACCGGTGATATACATGAGTTTCTCCAATTAAATTTGACAAAAGATGGTTCAAGGTGGACGATGAATCGAATCCAGAAAGATGAATTAAACACCCCCCGAACAATGGGTTCAAGAATGTAGGATAGATGAAATGTCGAAATCCAAAAGATACGTTGGCACAACCCGAACAGTCCCTGTTCGGGAGCCACTTAAATTAACGGTATGTAAGGGAGGGTCGAAGTTCAAGCTCTTTTGTGGTTTTTACTCAAGCAGGAACTTAATCCCATGAAACATGGAGGAAATATTCCCACGACAAGAGTGCGTCTTGAGAAGAGGGTTTGACCGACCACCCACACACGTCAATTCAAGACCAAATGGCCTTCCGTTGGAAGAAGTCTTGATGCAAGATCCGTGAGATATAAGAAATTAACTCGGAAAACAGGCGAAGCTGTTTAATTTCCCCTCCGTGGCCACCGGATAGCGCGCAGAGCCTAAACTTTACTCCAACGCGGGTAAGACACAGGGACTGCTCGTGTACCCGTACAACATTCGGATATTCGTCCGAAAGGAAAGACCGAGACAAGAAGTAGAGAACGATGATCACTTGAACCATTAACAATAGAAAAGTGGATAATAGTAGAGAAACATCGGTGGTGATGGAGTTCCTTTGAAGATGTTAAAACAAAAGGAATGTAGAAGATATAAAGAAGCCAGTAATCATCCGATCCTCAGAATAAAATACATAAATATTAAATAAGTAAATAAGACAATAAATAAATAAGACAGCGGATAATGAAGAGAAAGAAGACTTCTTACCTTTATTAATAAAGTAAAGAATTTCTAAATATTTACAAAAACATAATAAGGTCCGTATTAATTAATTCATAAACTAATAAAGGCTTTACTCGGTAATTACTCGTGGGACTTAGAAAAATTCCATAAATCCTCTCTATGAAAACAAAATTAAACTATTTAACCAACCACGACGGTGAATTGAAATGACCTTGCCCTATTTAATAATTATTCCATTAAGACTCTCGAAAAATAAATAAACCCAAGTCCAAGATGTTAATGCAATAAAGAATGATTTCGCTTATCTTCAAAAAACTTGTTGTCTCTCAAAAGAATCCCCAGTTCCGACAAAAATTAGCCCAAGGTATAGAATTGTTAGACAAGACTAATCCCAAGACAAAGGTTTGTCTAAAAAACTGAGAGATTCAAATTAACATTATAAAAATTAACAAATCGGAAAAAAAACAATAGCACATAACAACTTTGTATCAAAATCTAAGCAATCAAAGTTTAAACTGAACCATAAGATTTAACTGAACATAAAATTTAGACTATAAAATAAAATTCTCAAAACATAAAAACTGGTCCGAGGCATAAAATAAAGCATCAAAACATAAAATAAGACCGAGACATAAAACCTGGAAGAGAAAATACACTATATTAGGTATTTTCATCCATGAACCTAAATAAATTAAATATATTTCAATTTTTAAGTGATCTTGAAAACTACTTGAATTTACATGATTAACTAAACATATTTGATGATTTCTCCATATGACAAAATTATGAAAACTAAATGACGATTTAACATTAATAATAATAAGTAATTACATTGAAGAACCTACCCTAGTAATTTATAAATTATCTGCGAGGGTTTTATGTATTTTTTGAATGATGGAGAAGATCTCCTACAAAAGAAAACATAAAACCGCTTTATAAACATAAAATGAACCATTATATAATTATATCATATCAACAACCATTAGTTAAGCATATATTATTCTAACAATTTCATCATCATACCTTACAAGTTCTGTTATATTTCCAAAAATGTGGTAAGTTAACTCTGACTGATAGAGGTTGTGGTAGTGTAGGTTTAGGATTTTTTTTATGTCTCATAATTTACCGTTTTTTTTTTCTTTTTTTTTAGGTTTTGCTTCTAGAACGTCCACCAACAAGGAATACTTGGGAGTGCAGTGTTACTGTTTTTTTATATAAGTGTTTATTTTTAAGAGTGATTTTTTTATATGTTTATTTATTATTTGTATTTTTTATAGAGAAATAATGACAATATAGACTTTTCGCAGTTTTTTTCGAACTTATTGTTATTTTCAAAAGCGTCAAGAACGAAAGTTGACGCTTCACTTTTCTACGACTTACGTGTGACAGGTAATTATAACATTATTTACTATTATTATTATTATTATTATCATTATTTATTATTTCTATATTATATTTTTTCATTATTATTATTATTATTTTTATGATTGATTGAAGGGTTGATGTCTTTTTTTTAGTTTGAGTCTGAATTCCTGGTCTTAGAAGTTCTGAAGTTCCTTTTTGTTCAGCGGCCGATGTACGAGGGTTCAGTGACTGATTTTCATTCTGTTGGTTGAGGTAAGTGTGAATGTTGTTGTTGATTGACTTTTTTATGAATGTTGGATTTGGTTGTATAAAATTGTTTTTTCTTTTTTAGTCTGAATTCCCTGATTTGAGGCTCGTAAAAGGTTCAGAAGGGCTCAGATTTGAAGGGTTTGGATCGATTTCAGAGGGTGTTGAAGAGAAAAAAAAAACTGGGTCAACTACCCAGGTAAGCACCATGGGGTGAGAGGGGCTTATTTTTGATTTCGCTTATTGCTTATTAATTATTATTATAATTATTTCAATTACAGTCATATTATTTAATATTTTAGATATTTTAATTCATAATTTATTCTTTAATTCATTATATTTATTAGCTATTAAAGTAAATTTTTTTTATTTATTAAATTTATGAAATACATTTATATTGTAATTCATTATTAAATATAGTCATTAATTTAATTCATAAAAGTTATAAATTATTATTATTATTATTATTATTATTATTATTATTATCCTTATGTGTGTGTGTGTGTGTGTGTGTGTGTGTGTGTGTGTATTATTATTGTCTTATTATTCTTATTATTATTATTATTATTATTATTATTATTATTATTATTATTATTATTATCCTTATTATTATTATTATTATTATTATTATTATTATTATTATTATTATTATTATTATTATTATTATTATTATTATTATTATTCTCTTATTATTATTATTATTATTATTATTATTATTATTATTATTATTATTATTATTATTATTATTATTATTATTATCTTTATATTATTATTATTATTATTATTATCTTCATTATTATTATTATTATTTCTTTTTATTGCGATTGCTATGATGCGATATTCTTTTTACTCCGCAGTTTTTTTTCTTGGACTTAGTCTGCAGCCAGAGAGCCCTTGAAACATCTGGAATAATAAGGAATAGGGAAGGATAATTGATAACCGGCTAAGACAGATTGAGATAGAGAGATAGAAGTACTGATAAAGGAGATTTAGGGAAAAGATAGAAGGAGGAGAGAAATAACCGGCTAAGACAGATTGAGATAGAGAGATAGAAGTACTGATAAAGGAAATTTAGGGAAAGGATAGGAGGAGGAGAGAATTAACTAGATTGAAAGGAAAGTGGCAGTTTGTAGAAACTGGTAGAAACACAAGATAGAAACGTAAAAGACTGTATTGTGGAGAAATTTGTAAAGAATTGGGAAGGAGTATTTTCTAGAATTGAGAAGGAGTGTTTGTGGAGAACAAAGAAGGAGTACATTGGAGAACTGTATATTATATTAGTATTAAGGCAATATAATTTAGGTTTACATTTCATTGTAGAATTAAGTTTTTTTATTTTGTTTCATTGGTATTTGGAATATTTTGGATGGAGTATCGGTGTGAAAGACACCCTTGTAGTGGTGAGGGGTGCCCACTTTGGTTCACACCTTGCTGTAGTATTTTTTAATAAATTTGTGTGGGTTTTGTGTGTTTTGCGTTTGATTTTTTTTCCTGAGTTTTATTGTGTTTATTTATTATTGTTTGTTTTGTTCTTTAGTTTTCTTTACAGGACCCACGACCCTAAAGAGATAGTTTGTGGCCTCAAAACCACAACATATTTCTGGCGCCCAACGTGGGGCGTCTGGACGGAAGACTAAGGGGACATAGACGATAGCAGGTAAGATGGCTACGCCTGAGGAAGTGAGATTGGGATTGGAAGTAGAGAGACTGAAAGAGGCATTAAGGAAGAAAGAAAAGGAGAATGAGGACTTAATTGATAGACTGAGAGAGATGGAAGAAGGAATGCAGGAGAGAGAGAAAAACAAATGGAAAATAGAATGGAAGCAAGAATGGATGATATACTGAATAAGAGGTTTGCAAAAGAGATTGGAGCACGAAAGGGACGCGAATGAAAGTAACCTCTACTCCGAAGATAGTAGATTTACAAAGGGACAGAGCGTTTTGGATGAGGACAAGATTGTAAGTGATGTGGATGAGAAGGATATGGATAAAGAGAAAAAGAAAGAAAATAAAAATAGAAAGAAGAAAGAGAAAGAAGAAAAGAAAAAAGAGAAGAAGGATCAGAAGAAGACGTCGAAGAATAGAAGACATGAAAGAAGAGTGATAGCAAAAGGTAAGAGTATAGATTCTTTATATAGTAGTGTGAATGAGGAAGTGAATGAGAATTATGATGAGGATACTATGTCGGAAGACTCAAGAGATGATGTTCAAGTTGCACAGAGTGTCCTTTTAGGGACATTCCGAAGATCAATAAATATAATGTGTATGGAACAAAGGATGTGTGTGAATTTTTTAGAGAGTATGAGAGTTACTGTAAAGAAAAATTTGATGAAAATAAGGTGTTTTGGGTTAAAGAGTTAGGTGAGTTTTTGGAAGGGAGAATGTTTGATTTTTACAAGGCTATTGTGAGTGTGGGTGAGCCGAAGTATGAAGTGGTAAAAGAAAGAATGTTGGAACAGGTTGAAAGAGTTAAGGGGGGTGTAAAGTATAGACATGTGAATGACTTTGATAAGGCTAGGAGAGGAAAGAGTGAAAGATTGAATAATTATGCGCATAGGTTGGAAACATTGGCTCGAGTGAAGTTTGGGGATGAGGGGATAAATGAAAACAAAATGTTGATGAAGAAATTCCTGGAGACGATCCCTCCTCCAGTTTCGGAGTTTATAAATGCGAGGCGTAAAGAGAAAATGAGGTGGAGTAGGGAACGATTGCAATGGAGGGATGTGTTAGAGATAGAAGATCATGAGTTTGAGAAAGAATGAAAGAGATAGAGAGGAGTATGAGAGGCATGATGTGTACAGTGGTAGGGGAATGAATGAAAGGGCTTCACCAGTGCCACAGTATAAGTCTTATAGGGATGCTCTTAGGGCCAATCCGTATGAAGTTATGGTAAAATTCTTAGAAGATTTCTATTTGGGTGAAAATGAAAGACAGGTGAATGCAGGAGGTACGAATGCGATGAGTGCAAGCAGAACACCAGTTGGTAATACGAACATGAGAGAGAATGTTGGGTACAATCAAGGGAATGTGATAGAGAATATGAATCGGACATGGAACAGAGAGAATGCAGGGGGTATGGATGTGAAGTGTTTTAGGTGTGGTAAGATGGGACATTTGATTTCAGAATGTAGATGGGCAAATGGTTCGTGTTTTAGTTGTGGGCAAGTGGGACATATGGCTATGAATTGCACAGACCCTCAACGGGCTGGATGTAGGAGATGTGGAGGGATAGATCATTGGGTAAGAGATTGTCAGCAAGGTGGGAATGTAAGGAAGACTGTATGCGGGAATTGTGGGACTGAGGGTCATTTTTCGAGGATGTGCAGGTTCCCTAGAAATACCTGTACATTATGTGGGAAGGTAGGGCACGTGGCTGGTAGGTGTTGGGGAGTAAGACAACCTGGGATGATGCAAATGAATCAAAATGTAGTTGCTGGTGGTGGTGGTAATGTGTTAATGGAAATGTTGTTGGTAATGGTTCAGCTGTAGGTGGTACTAGAAATGTAAGTGTGAATGAAGTAGTAGGTATGAATAATCAGGTAAGGGGAACTGGTCCGGGAAACGAGCCAGTGTAGGGTTTACAGCTGGTGGATCCTTAAGTGGTGGAAAGGGGCTGAGTGTTGCTAGGGAAGGGAATGTAAGTGTAGATGTGTTTTCGGCTGGTTCAGTGAATGAATGTATGAGAATTAAGGTTTATTGTGGAGGTATTGAGGTCTAAGCTTTGATTGATACTGGGTGTATGATTAGTGTAGTGTATAAAGGAGCGTATGATAGGATGCATATAAGGGAAGAACAGAAAGAATTAGGGAGGGGGCATATTAAAGGGATTAGTAATATGGTAATACCGGTCGTTACAAAATTTAGGGAGAGTGTTAAGATTGGAGGTATAAGTATGGAAGAAGGTGAGTTCTATGTTGTTGATAGTAAGAATGAGAGGTCTGATCTGTTGTTAGGGTATAAGTTTTTAAGTATGAATGGGATGATTATTCATCTTGATCGTATGATGATAGAAAAAGGTGAATAAGGATGGGAAATGTCAGATGTATGTGAATAAGGTAGGGGATGTAAAGGTGAAATTGGTAAAAGGTGTGGAAGTGTTTGCTATGGAAGATATGTCTTTGAAAGCTGATGGTGTGGTAAGTGTAAAGGTGGGTTGGAATGCGAATGTAGGTGTGTGGATTCTGTGTCACGATAGCATGTTTCTGGTGGATGGTTATGATGCAAGGTATAGAGTGAAATTGCACATGTATTTGATGGTATATTAGATATGGACAATCCTAGAGTATGTAGGTGCCTGATGAGAAAAAAAAGAAGAAAGAGTGAGAGAGGAATAAAGGGTTGATGATGTGGTTGTTGTTTTGTATTCTGTTTTGATTACTGGGGAACTCGAGAGAGGAAATGTGATGTTTTGCTGGAAGTATTGAGAGGAAAAGGTGGGTAAAGTGAGATGGTTGAGAAAATACAGTTGCCTGAAGGTTTGAATGAAGTAAGGAGGCAAAGATTGTGCGAATGTTGTGGGAAAGGAGGAGGAATTACTACAATGTAAAGCGATGAGGATTTTGGGAAGACGCAGTTGCCTGAATTCCGTATTGTGTTATCGGAAGATACCCCATATACCAGCGACCTCGTCACTTTCCTCCCCCAGTTGCGAATGAGATTGAAGAGCAGTGTGAAGAGTTGGAGCGAATCGGTGTTTTGGAAGAGAGTGTGAGTCCATGGAATAGTCCGATTGTGCCTGTGCGAAAGCCTGATGGACGATTGAGGTTATGTATTGATTATCGTAAGGTTAATGAAAAGACAGTGAAAGATAGGTTTCCTATGTGTGTAGTGTCAGAATGTGTGTATAGTATGTATGGGATGAAAGTCTTTACGAAAATGGATCTGGTGCGTGGATATTATCAGATGCCAGTGGAAGAGAATAGTAGGTGTGTGACTGCTTTTTCAACTGCTAAGCGTCATTATCAGTTTAGGAATTTGAGTTTTGGGTTGGCCAATGCTCCGGCAGCTTTTCAGAGGGCGATGAATGTGGTTATGAATGATTTTCCTAGCAAGAATGTGATGGTGTTTATAGATGATATATTAGTGATGACTGAGACTTTCTCTGAGCATTTGAAGTTAGTGAATGATGTGTTAAAAAAGTTGGAGGATGTAAGTATAAAAGTGAAAGTTGAGAAATGTGAATGGTTTGCGGATGAGGTTGAATTCTTGGGACACAAGGTAAGTGCGACTGGGTTAAAGAAAGCGGAGAAGTTTGTGGAAAAGGTTCGGAATTTTCCGAAACCAAGGAATGTTCGAGAGTTGAGGGGATTTTTAGGTTTGGTAGAGTTTGGAAGGAAGTTTATGAAAGATTGTTCTGGTGTGATGAAACCATTGACTGAATGGACTGGTAAAAAGAAGAGTACGATTGTGAAATGGAATGACAGAATGAATGAAGCATTTGAGAAGTTGAAAGCGGAAGTTGCGAAAGATGTAGAATTAGCGTACCCTGATTACAGTGAGGATGCTAAGCCACTAGAATTGCATACGGACCAAGTGGAGTGTGTATGGGAATTGACGGTACAGAGCTGAATTGATTGACAGGATTGAAGCTTGAGTGATTGCATATGTTTGAAAGCGTTAGTATGGAGGCCAGTATTCACGGTGAAGAGTTGGCTGCTTTGAGGTTCTGTTTGAAGTCATTGCGTCCGTTTTTGGTATTAAGTTTGTGAAGTGTGAGACGGACCACCAACTAGCCCTTAGTGTATTTACTGCAGAGAATGAGGACAGTTGATAGTAGGCTTGCGAAGTTGGAAGATTTGGGTGATTTTGATTATGTGGTTGAATATCCGGGTGAAAGGAATGAAATTGCAGACTTGATGTCTAGAATGCCAGGGAGTGAATGAGTGAAACGTTGGTGATCGATCCTGAGTATTTGCCTAAGGGATTAATGAAAGGGAAAGAAAGTCGAGGTGGAGGTGATTCCATGTTTGAAAGTGTGTTATGTGGTTTACAGAATTTAGCTAAGGATAGGCTGATTGTGAGTGCCTGAGAGTATAGAAGAGTTGCGGAAGGAAGTTATGACTGAGGTATGTAAGAAACCTGAGCAGATAGGGTTAAGAAGGTGGAACAGTATGTAAGAGAGTTAAAGACTATGTGTAATGGAGGTGTGATTCCGTTGCAAGAGGTTTTGGTTGTTGTGAGTAAATTGTTTAAAGTAGTTGTGTGTGTGCATTATGGCAGGGAACGACCGGTAATTTATAGGAGTGAGGGGATTGATAGAAATAGTGTAGGTGAGCTGCATTTACAGTGTTTGAGTGGGGTGCATTATAATTGGGTGATAGAGAAAAAGAGTTATGATAGGAAGTATGTTTTAGAAAAGGGAGTAGAAGATTGTGTAATTGTGGATAACGAGGCTGTGAAAATGATTTGTCCTGGGGAAATTGAAGAGGTAGTGTATTGTGAACATGGGATGAGTGGTAGAATGGCAGTGAAAGTGCAGGTAGATGGTAAGGTATATTGTGGGTTGATTGACACTGGGTCTCAGATTTCTTTGGTGAATGCGTCAGTGGTACGAGAGCTTGAGCAAATGACGTGGCAGATACCTAGGAGGAATACAAGTGTAAAGATAAAAGGGATTGGGGCAGGAGAAATTGTAGCTTGGGAAGAGGTTTTGTTAAAAGTAGAGATAGGTATGTTAGAGAGAGTTGGACATAGGTTTGTTGTGCTTGATGAAGAACTAATGCCGTATTGTTTTTGTTTGGGATAGAATTTTTAAGAATAAATGGGTTGTCAGTAGACATAGGAAATGAAAGATTGCTGAAAGGGAATCGGGAGAAATAGTTAGATCTAAGTGCATATATGTGTTGTAAGATAAAGAGTTATTATAGGCAGGCGTGATGTGGTATAAGATATTGAAGTGATGCAGAGGAATGTCCCTATGGTTTTGTGAAGAGCTGAGAAAATGTATTTTGTCAGGTAAGGAAGTATATAGATGGGACCAGTTGATAGACAATTAGGGTATTTGCGAAAAGTTTGTTGTGTGTGAGAATGTGGTGTATTATATTAGGAAAGTGCGAGAGGATGATTTGCATGTACCAGTATTTTCTGTGGTTGGGGCAGTAGGGATGGCTTTAGTGATTCATCGTAGATATGGACACATGGGAAAGTTTAAATTGTGGGAATGTATGAAAGAGAGAGTGTTTAACCCTTGGTTGCGAAAGATTGTGAAGGATGTGGCGACTACTTGCGAAGAGTGTCAGAAAGGAAAGTATCAGAGGATGTATGTAAAACCTCCTGTGTTGAGAATGGATGTGAGGGAACCTTTTGAGTTAGTGGTGATTGACTGTGTTTCTTTGCCAGTGACTGCATGTGGGTATATAGGAATGGTAGTGATGGTAGATCATAAGAGTAAGTTTGCGTATGCTGTGCTTTGTGAAGAATAGACTAGTGCAATCAGCTAAGGTAGTGAGAGAGGTTTTATTGTTGCCAATGTGTGTATGTAAACCGAAGCGTATGTTGAGTGATAATGGACCGGAATTTGTTTGTAGGACAGGCGTTTGAGCAGATGTTGAGTGTTTTGTTCTTAATGCGGACTACTCCATTATATGCCTGGACTCGAATGGTTTTGAAGAACTGCTATTTTGGCGTCAGTGGATGTGCTGGGCAATGGGTGCAGAGAATAAATGGGGGATTATTCAGATTACAGAGAAGTGTTATGGGTACTTCTCTTACAGTTTATGCATTAAGATATCAGATCATCAAATGTATGTCATGAATTTTGAAAAGTTTGTTAAACCTAGGTTAGGATTGCCTGAAAGTGATAGGGATGTTTGGAGAAAAGGGAGTCTAAAGTTTGCAAGTTTGTTTTGAAGTAAGGGATAAGGTTTTGAAAGAGGTGATTGAAAAGGGACGTTTGAATGTGAGTAAAATGAGAGAAAAAGTTTGAAGGGCCTTTGTTTGTGAAAAGAGTGATGTCGAATGGGTTAGTTATGTGCTTGAGAATGGAGACAGATGGCAGGTGGTGAGTTTAAGCTCTCATCCAGATGCAGTTGAGGAGCCGTGGAGAGCCACCTACTGGATATTTGAGGCTCTGCCCAGTGTATAAGTTTTGGATGAATGAGAATGTAGAAGGGTGAATGATTTGTGGTTACAAAGGTAAAGGGATTGGTTTAATAGAAAACCTTGTGGGAAAAGAAAGAAACGTAAGAAAGAAATAAAGTTGAGGTTGACAGACCTAAAGGATTGTTTATTGAGGATGATGAGAGTGAGAATTATTTTCAGGGTTTTGGTGGGATAATGGAAATGGTGTGCAGAGTTTGAATCAGACCTATACTTTATGTAAGTTTCCGTTGGATGAGAGTGAAAGTGTGTTAGCAGGATTAAGAGATGTTAGGGATAGGAGTGTGAATATGAGAGTGGAAGATGCAAGTAAATTTTTGTGGAATTGGATGAAGTGGTGAATGAAATAAAAGCGAATGCACGAGTAAGAGAGATTGATAAAGAAATTGCGAATATGTCTGAGAAGTTACTTAGATTTAAAGGTGTAAATGAAATAGTAGAAGTTGAAGATGTGATTGTTGATGGGAATGAGAATGTTAATAGGGTCCAGGTAGAAGGTACAAGAAGACCTTGTACTAGGAGTAAAGGCAGAGTGGAAGAGTATGATTGGATTATGAAAAAGGGATTGTAGAATGTAAGAGCGATGAATGAAGTTGGTGGCGTTCAAATTATGAGACAAACTTAGGTGGGAGGGATAGTAGGTTTAAGATTTTTTTTATGTCTCATAATTTACCGTTTTTTTTTTTTAGGGCTTGCTTCTAGAGCGTCCACCAACAAGGAGGAATACTTGGGAGTGCAGTGTTACTGTTTTTATATAAGTGTTTATTTTTAAGAGTGATTTTTATGTTTATTTATTATTAATTTATATATTTTTAGAAAAAAAAGAGGACAATAGACTTTTTATATAAGTTTTAGAACTTTTTTTTGGATTTCTTTAAAAGCGTCAAGAAACGAGAGTCGACGCTTCACTTTCTACGACTTACGATGACAGGTAGTATAGCATTATTTACTATTATTATTATTATTATTATCATTATTTATTATTTCTACTTTTATATTTTTCATTATTATTATTATTATTTTATGATTGATTGAAGGGTTGATGTCTGTTTTTTAGTTTGAGTCTGGATTAAGCTTGGTGAAGCTCACAGAGTCTGAGGAGTTGTTTCTGTTCAGCGGCCGCGATTACGAGGGTTCATCGACTGATTTCCATTATGGTGATTTGTGTAATTATCTGTTGTTTGATGATTGAATTTTTGGGAACGGACAGATGTGGTTGTATAAAATTACATTTTCTTTTAGTCTGAATTCCCTAGAGGCTCGTAAAGGTTCAGAGGGCTCAGATTTGAAGGTTTGGATCGAGGGTAAACTATTAATATATTAAGTAATCTTATAATCCTAGACTCGTTTAAAAGTTTAGAGGGCTTATTTTTGCTTTCGCTTATTGCTTATTAATTATTATTATAATTATTTCAATTACAGTCATATTATTTAATATTTTAGATATTTTAATTCATAATTTATTCTTTAATTCATTATAATTATTAGTTATTAAAGTAAATTTTTTTTCTTTATTAAATTTATGAATAGAAGAATCATGAATAGATTGTATATTTAGAAGCGGAAATCTTGTCTATAAATTATATTATTATTATTATTATTATTATTATTATTATTATTATTATTATTATTATTATTATTATTATTATTATTATTATTATTATTATTATTATTATTATTATCCTTATTATTATTATTATTATTATCCTTATTATTATTATTATTATTATTATTATTATTATTATTATTATTATTATTATTATTATTATCCTTATTATTATTATTATTATTATTATTATTATTATTATTATTATTATTATTATTATTATTATTATTATTATTATTATTATTATTATTATTATATTATTATTATTTTTCTTTTTAATTATCAGGTATTACTGTATTATTATTATCCTTATTATTATTATTATTATTATTATTATTATTATTATTATTATTACTATCCTTATTATTATTATTATTATTATTATTATTATTATTATTATTATTATTATTATTATTATTTCTTTTTATTGCGATTGCTATGATGCGATATTCTTTTTACTCCGCAGTTTTTTTTTTCTTGGACTTAGTCTGCAGCCAGAGAGCCCTTGAAACATCTGGAATAATAAGGAATAGGGAAGGATAATTGATAACCGGCTAAGACAGATTGAGATAGAGAGATAGAAGTACTGATAAAGGAGATTTAGGGAAAAGATAGAAGGAGGAGAGAAATAACCGGCTAAGACAGATTGAGATAGAGAGATAGAAGTACTGATAAAGGAAATTTAGGGAAAGGATAGGAGGAGGAGAGAATTAACTAGATTGAAAGGAAAGTGGCAGTTTGTAGAAACTGGTAGAAACACAAGATAGAAACGTAAAAGACTGTATTGTGGAGAAATTTGTAAAGAATTGGGAAGGAGTATTTTCTAGAATTGAGAAGGAGTGGAGAACAAAGAAGGAGTACATTGGAGAACTGTATATTATATTAGTATTAAGGCAATATAATTTAGGTTTACATTTCATTGTAGAATTAAGTTTTTTTATTTTGTTTCATTGGTATTTGGAATATTTTGGATCGGTATCGGTGTCGGCTTACCTTGTAGTGGTGAAGGGGTGCTTACTTTAGCGGTTCACCTTGCTGTGGTAAGTTTTTTTAATAAATTTGTGTGGGTTTTGTGTGTTTTGCGTTTGATTTTTTTTCCTGAGTTTTATTGTGTTTATTTATTATTGTTTGTTTTGTTCTTTGGTTTTCTTTACAGGACCCACGACCCTAAAGAGATAGTTTGTGGCCTCAAAACCACAACAAGGTTTTGATGTAATGTTGGTGGTTCAATATCAACAAGAGTATATTCTGCAGGACAGCTTTTTATACTTATACATAAATACTTTTAAAGATTTCTAAAGATGCTGAAACATGTGAATAAACAAAGGTATAAAACTGCATAAATAAAATTTTTTTTTTCTTTTACAAATCTTCATGCACACATAATGCCTAATATAAAATAGGCATGCATTTGTGTGCATGTAATAAGCAATATAAAAGTAAATTAAATCTAAACCTTCAAATAAATGAAACCCATTTCTCCAATCATTATGACGATAATAATAAACAAACCCAATTTATCAATACTTTCATAACTTCGTAACATGATAAAGTTGGGTTTTGTGGGGGGGAAACATGATCCCCCTTACACCGCTTTTAGAGGAGTTACTGGAATAGGGAGTGTCCGATTTCCAGTTCTAGGTGAAATAATAATAGCCTTAAGATTATCCACCAATTATGTCCTGAAGCCGGGTCGCTTTGTCGTCGTGCCAGACCAACTGTCCAAATACGATTTGGTTTTGGGATGACATTCCTAATCAAGAGCATCTTTTACCTGATCTGTACCATAAAGAATTGGTGATTAGACGCGGGAATTATGTACAGACAGTAGAGGTAGACATAAGGCAGGGGGTACCTAATGAGGAGACCTGTGCCTTGGTTGAAGTTGTAAGTATTGAGCCCAAGAGGTTTATGATGGTGGAAATTGAACGGAACGGACGGACTCCTATAAAACAACCCGTTGTGGTAGAGGCCTGGCGGGGTTTGCCAAAAACTATAAAACTGAGTATTCTTTATTAACTTTCTCAGGCGATAGAGCCTTGGTAATATTGCAAAATGATAGTGAAACTACTAGGAAATTGAGGAAAGGAACAATTGTTGGACAACTGGAAGAAGTTACTACGGTGGAGGATCCCACTGTGAATGTGGTGGAACTAAATGAGCAAGGTCCTAACGAATACTCGGAGTGGACTCCCGAAAATTTAACCAGTGCTTTTAGATTAGATGAGGCAGATTTGACATTGGATCAGAAGAATAAGTAATCAGGCTGTTGGAACAGTATCCTTCTGTCTCGAGTTTGGGAGATTCTGATGTGGGATGCACAAATGTTATCAAGCATAAGATCAAGACCTTGACTGAGGATCCTGTGCAAGTCCCAGTCAGAAGGTTGCAAGGCCCCATGCTCAGAGAAATCGAGGCAGATTGTAAAAAATTGGAAGAGGAAGGAATCATCCAGAGGAGCAAGTCACCATACTCAGCCCCAGTGGTACCCATAAGAAAGAAAGATGGGTCGATCAGATTGGGCATTGACTATCGGGAATTAAATAAAATCACAAAGGGAGATAGTTTTCCTATCCCAAATCTGATCGACATGTTATTTAGTCTGCAGGGTATGAAATATTTTACAACTATTGATTTGATAAAAGGTTACTATCAGGTGGAAATGGAGGAGACCAGCATTGAGAAAACAGCTTTCACCACTCCATTGTCCCATTGGGAATTCTTACGAATGCCGTTCGGGGTAAAGAACGGCCACGCTACTTTCCAACGAGGGATGAGATTTGCTCTGGCGCATATACCATGGAATGAATGCATGGTATATTTGGATGACATCCTTATTATTAGTGAAACGTTTGACAAGCATCTAGAGATTTTAGAAAAAGTTTTTTCCGCATTTGAAGAAACAGGGTTCAAGATTAAACCAGCAAAAACTTTCCTCCTAAGAAAATAAGTGCAATATTTAGGACATAGAGTATCTGAAAACGGTATGATTCCCTTGGAAAACAATCTGCAAGGAATTATGCAGTTTCCCTACCGACCACCGTCAGGAAGTTGCGGCAGTTTCTGGGCATGGTCAATTTCTATAGGAGTCATATCGCTCATTGCTCAGAAATAGCCAAACCACTTTTTGCATTATTAAGTAGTAAGAATCTAAAATGGACAGAACCATGTCAAAAGGCTTTTGAAGCACTGAAGGAAGCATTAACATCACCACAGATCCTGTCGTATCCAGACTGATCAGAAAAAGCAACACCATTATTGTTATATGTGGATGCCTCTGACATCGGAGCAGGAGCGTGTCTGTCCCAGATACAATCTGAGGAAGAACGTCCTATAGCTTTCATCTCCACAACATTTAATAAAGCCGAACAACACTATAGTACAACTGAGAAAGAGGTTGCTGCCATACAATGGGCTGTGAAGACATTAAAACCTTTCCTTTATGGCAAAAGAGTGGTCATTTATTCGGATCATCAGCCACTTTTGTATTTACACAGCATGCCTTTAGTGAATGCTCGTGTAGCTCGCACGCTTGAAGAGATTAATGATATAGACTATGAGCTAAGGTATATTCCGGGAAAAGAAAATATTGTGGCTGATGTCTTGTCTCGATCGCCGATAGGGGAAACAAACAACGAACCAGAGGCATTCCCTGTTAATACCCTCCCTGGGGGGTTTTCTGAAGTCAAAATTCCTGGAGGGGGTGATTCACTCTTTCAAGCTTGTTCAATTGCTTTGTGTGGTTCAATGGAAAATCATCTAAAAATAAGACAAGAAGTGGTGAAGGAATTATTGGAAAATAGGGGGAAATATGGATTACCATTTGGAAGAGACGCTAGGCAAGTGACGAAAAGATTACATCTAATGAGACAATCAGGACAGTTCCCACTAACGCAGGCTCTACTGGCATTCACGAACCTATATCAGTTACAAATTTGGGTATACTATGGAGACACAAAACCGTTGAGGTATGGAAAAGATACCGAAAAGAATATTTGCCATCTTTTGTGTTGCGGAGGAGTGCACTACAATCTTTTGGTGCCACTGCCACTGCCACTGCCAATGCAAATGAATAAAGAAAAGGAAATACCAAGTACTAACTTATTGTCAACAGAAATATTCTCGTAATGGATGTTATTAGATGATAATGGGGATAGATTGTGATTGCGGTATAGGCACTCTTGTTTATATATGTATAATTTAATAATTATTAAATGTATCTTTTCTTTATCAAGAGTCTTGTTTCTGTTGTATTTTTTTTTTGTTTCAGAAACCAACAGCTGAAGACCGTACATCAAGCAGGCTAGAATAAAGTTCATTTATGGGGTGTAAATACATTTTTTTTGTTTTTTATAGGATCAATATTGAGTAAATATATATAGACTACTGACTGTGATCAAACAAGTGATATATAGTGGTCATTAGAATATTCGTATTTTGTACTGTACAGTTCCCAAACAATTTAAAACATTAAAAGACTAGTAGTGAAGTGGTGCTACGTAGTATCGTGAGCCTAAAGCTGAAAGTGAACCCGTCAATCGGGTAAGTTGAGGTTCCAAATCATAAGATATTATAAGATGGATGGTAATATTGTTCGTGCAATGAATAAATAGTTTTTGTATTTCACGTTCCAGGTTCAAATCCTGGGTCTTGTCCTAGCAGCAAAAGAAGTAGTAGTATATAGTCTCTTGCCTTGTCTTGAGAACGTAGAGAGAGAAAAAATAGAACGATCAAGAAAGAGAAAGAAGGTAGTACTTGGATGTCCCCAAATTATCTAATCTATCGTATTATCTCAGGATTTATAGAATGAGGAATACTCGACAAAATTGACAAAACGAAAGTTAAGTTCTGCTGCTTCAATCCCTGTCCATCTTCCCCTAACCTCGCTCAGTAAACTACTTGTATACATACAAGCGTCATACATAGATTATACAAAGAAAACTAAAATTAAAAGGACGTTATATATATTAGCTTTATCATTATTATTGTAGGATTTGTAGATTTTTGTGTGCTTGAACATTAAAAATGTGTATATGTTGATGTGAATTTAATATCAGAGTGAGTGTTCCTTAGAATTTTAAAAACTTTTCACAAATTTGCAAATTCACGATAAAAATTTGTATAAATATCATCCACGAATTATAAAGAAATTAGTTTATTTATTTTTTATTATTTTTTTAATTATTTTTCTATTATTATTTATAATAAATAATTCCTTGTCTTGTCTTGTCTTGTCAAGGCATTAAGAGATCAGTCAGTGTTAGACTGAAGTAGTTTGTAGAGTATTATTAATAAAGTGTTTGTTTTTGCCTGTGTTAATATCCCAAAACATTATACATTGCTATCAAATTATCCTTCCTCCCTTTGTGTCAATTATTTAATCTTTACTGTCATTTTCTTCCTTTGCAAGTCATTCTTCTCCGCAACAATGAATCAATTGAAGAAAGGGGCGATTCCGAAGAGGTACCACCGACCGTTATTGAAAATGCAGCGCATGCTCCCCAAAACACCGGTGGGGAGGTAGGACGAGATTTGGGCTATCCCAAAATACATCACATTGTAATGGATCCAGATCATATAATAGATCCCTTGAAAATTAATCATGATAATATTGATATGTTTCAAAGATCTGATCAAATATTAAGACGCCTGAAAAGAGAGATATTGCAAAATCTACCATTTAATGGACCACTAAAACCTTTCGCTCGTGTGAGTAAATACATATACCTGAGGAATGATCGGTTGTACAGGGAGTTTTCTACAGGGGAGTTTGCACTAATTGTTCCGCATTCTTATTTGACTGAGGTGGCCATAAAAACTCACTGGAATTTCACCCATATCGGAAAACATGTTACATTCTCTGCTTATAAATTGGATATGGCATCCTAAGATAACAGTAATTTGCAATGATATAACCACCACCTGTTACAAATGTCAAGCATGTAAGATTTCAAATGTCCTCTACGTTCCGCCCACACTAAAGATAATAACATTAAGGCCATTTGAATTGGTGGCAATGGATTTGATCCAGTTCCCTTGTTCAGCCCAAGGGAATAACTATGCATTGGTGATGGTGGATCAATACACTAAATGGGTGGCTGCTGTTCCTATACAAAATAAACAAAGTATTAACATAGCCAATGCATTTCAACATCGTATATTGCCATTTCTACAAAAGTTACCGGAGTGGTTATTAACAGACAATGGCAGAGAATTCATAGGGCCAGAATTTGAAGACCTACTAAAACGGCAATAGATAAAACATGTACTGACTACACCTTACACACCATCCTCCAATGGAGCTGTCGAGCGGGTCAATCACACAATTAGTCAGGCCCTTAGAATGTCCATAGATAGGTCCAATAGGTGGGATGAAGAGTTATCGCAGGTTTTATTAATTTATAATCATACGACTCATTCAGAAACCCACTTAACTCCCTGTGAAAATATATTAAAGCGGGCACATGAGTTACATACGGGACTTCCTTTGCCTGTTGAGGAAGAGTGTTGGTCAGACAGTCACAAAAGATTTGTCCCCTATGAAGTACATCAGATGGTGGGGTTGAAAGTCCATCTCCCTGGGAATCTGACTAAAAATAAATTCCATCTGAGATATCATGGGCCATACAAAATAGTCCAAGTAAATGACAATAAGGTCACTTATGTACTAAAATCCCAAGGGGACGGAAGGCAATACAAGGCTCACCATCGGCAATTAAGATTATGGAAAATGCCCCCTGATTATTTGCGAAACAATCCGATGTGCCAAAGATATGCTTTAAATGAAGAAGGTGAAGAAATTGAAAATGATGAGGAAAGAGTAATTGAAGTTGTCCGGAATGATGACGTGGACTTACCATTGATAGAAACAATAGAAAGAAACGATTTTGACAATGATGATGATGATGAATCATTTGCAGGATTCACCATTGATGATGAGGTATTAAAAACGATTAAAGGAAAATTTGTGGAATTAGTAAAAGAACAAGAAAGAATTAATATAGGCTTAGGAAAAATACTAGTTAAGGAAATAGGTAATAGGAAAATAGATATAGAAAACTGGTTAGGATTAGATAGCATGTTAGATACCACGGTAGGATCAGATAGTGTAGTTCATCAGGAGGAAGAGATAAATGAATATTTACTATGGGACACTTCAGAGTTAATAGATGAAGCAGAGTGGCGTTGGGAGTCCATGAGAGCAACCCAAAATGATTTAAGGGATTCATTCCCTACTGATAAAACATTTGAACAACGAATTCAGATTTATTCCACTCCTGTAGTGGAATCACCTATAGTTGAGGAAATAGAAGGAGAGACGCAATTAAGTCACACACAAAATGAAGAAGATAGACAAGTTCCTCCTGATGATTTATCTTTTGAGGGGTTCGAGGGCGTAGATGATAGGTTAGGTAATCGGCTAACGGAGCTCACTTCCCAAGGAACAAGCGAGGCACGTCCATATACTCGATCGCGAGGGGCTTGTCAAGATCTACCGATAGTGTTCCCCTTCTTGTTAGAGAGAAGGGGGCGAAATAAAAAGTAAAATTTAGGTAATAGGGATTTTTTTTTAATAAGTTAAATGTGGAAAAAAGAAAAGAAAAAGATAATAAATAAATTAGCAAAATATTTTGGAATTAAAATTTATAAAAGTAACGAAACTCATAAGTAATAACCTTGTTAAAGTTCTTTTCAGATACTCGTTCTGGGACACTCTTGGGTGAAAGATTTGAAGGAAGCATATACTTCAGACTTATTGCCCGGAGCGAAGGTCACCTTCGAAGCCTACCCGGGGAAGGGATTGGCTTGGTTTCAAGACAAAATAGATTTGGTTGTAAAACCCCAGTATACCCACATGGTAATATTCACCATTATCCCCGAGGCATATAAAAAGGTTGATTTGCCGGATCCTTACTCTTCATCAAGACCTGGATTACATACTATCACTGTGGCCAATTTTGGATTCCAGATTGACGATTTCGCGCAGCGATTTTCGCAATTCTCGAGGAGATGCGCAAGGTTTAATCCTCATATGGAGGTAATATTGGCTATTCCCCCATTCCTGGACTTGGTGGAACACAACAGACAGCTGGTGCAGAATTATCCCCAGCGTATACAAGACGTATATAATCAAGCTGTTGAGTATTCTGACCATCTTTTAAACCTGCAAGCTAGGCGAATGCATCAGCATATTAGGCAATTAAGGACGCAGGAAGTGCAGTGGTACAGAAAGACATCGTACCCTGTAATGTACGCTGTCACCGAGATGTGGGGACAGAAGGAAAAGACGAAATTATTTTTAGGAGGAGAGATCTATACTCTAGGGAAGCGGAGTTTTCTGAGGGATGGACTGCATCCCACTCGTGCCCTATGTCAGAAGTTTTTTTAAGAGAATGAGAGGGGCCGGGGTTTTTGGGGAACAATTGAGGTTGGCGGGTATAGCACTAGCATCAGCACCCGCTTCCGTTACAGCACCAGCACCAGCACCAGCTTCAAGTGTGCCACCCGCGCCAGCTCCAGTTACAGCCCCTACAATAGCATCAGTTTCGGCCTCAACCTCAACCCCATTACCAACACCAGTGGCTCCAGTGGCAACTTCACCGGGTGTTGAAAGAATTCGAGTTCCTTTAGAGGATATGGTAATTTTGAGCGAGGTGAGTGGGACGAAGGAAGATCAAAACCAGCATGATCAATCATCTCTACTCGCGATGCCATCCCCATCTGCATCAGTGACAGGGCAATTCCCACCTGAGCGGCCAGTTTTGCTCAGCTCCGTCGTCTCGGCAGAAGAGGAGGTAGTTACATCAACCCCTCGTCAAAGAAGATACTCTCCAATCAGATTCGGAGATATCGACCCTCTCGTCCGCAGCGAAACGGGAACGGCGGATGTGGTGGTGGAGCGAGCGACGAAGTCGGTCCGTCGTTCGCCGGAGGGTAAGATCAACCACATATCAGCGGTCCGAAGAACCCAGATTGCAGCGTCCTGTTTCCGAGATGCCTAGACCAAGGGTCAATGAGAATCCTCTTATCGGAATAGGAGAAGCCCAAACAGTTCTAAGGGGAAGATTGCAGGATTTCCTTGTCCATTCGCAAGGGTACCTGTCGGCCTTTGGCCCAGCTCTTTCCCTGGATGAAGTGAAGAGAGTAATTCAACAGATGTTGGACGAATAGATCTTTGGTCTACTCTTCCGGTTTTAACAAAAGAAAGTTTTATTTTGATTTTTTTTGGAAAAAGAAAAATTTAAGTTGATGTTTATTTTTGATTTCCTCAGGAGAGGAGTAAAACACAAGAATTGCTTTTTTAAAGATGGATAAAAGGATAGAAAAAGAGAAAAAATGAGATAAAAACATGCCTATAATACCTAGATGATATATGGTGAAAAATGCCTGGGGTGATAAAGCCAGATCATGTGCGTCAATACTGGAATTGACGGGTGGGGAGGAATGAGACAGATTTCACCTATGTTTCATCTCCCTATCCCAACAGATAAATTAACGAAATAAAAACAGATACGAAAGAAAGTGAGGAAGAAGATAATAAAAGGAAGTCAAAGAAAAAAAACAAATAAAATTCCATTACATTATACCAACAAGACGTACCCAACAACAGACGAGAACAAAAACAAAGGCCAAACTGAACAGTAGCAGAGGAATTGCCTGGACAAGAGGTCACCAGGGACAAACCTCTTTGTCCCTTATAAATAAGGTAAAAAGTTGTTATTGTTTGTCTTGTTTGGGAGGGTAGAAGCAAATATTTTCCTGAGACATTAAAATAGATTAACGGGGAAATAAAGTAATAATAATGAACTATATGAAAATTAATAATAATTTTAAGCTCACATATTATCTTATTATCTTGAATTCAGAATTTTGTTCTAGTAGTTTGTGATTAATGGGGATCAAAGTAAATTTTATGATTTGTATAATGTTTGAATTTTGAAATTTGAAACCATAACAGGAAATTCATATTTGATTGAGTCTCAAAAGGGAGGCAGAGTTTTAGGGATTCGAGTTTAGGGACCTCTTTCTTGACACGCTTAATTTTTTTTGTCTTTTCTAAAGGTCCCGTCCCTGTGTGCAAATTGGAAACAGCCGCTGCAGTAAGAAAGTGGAAGAAATCCAAAAAGGCCTCCCTAAGGGTCAAAACTTGCCTTCATTCCTTCAACAACCATCACACAAGAAGAATGGCAACCGCCAAGGTATAAGATACGTAAAGTTGATTGAAAGTGAATGTTTTTCTTTAGCTAAGTTTAAATATTCCTTTGTATCTTCTCTAATCAATATAGAAATTAACTCAGAAGTTGACTTGATTAACAATGGCCATAATAGTTTTTTTTGTAAATATATGTATTCAATCAGATAGGAGTCATCATCAAAATTAATTAGTAATCCTTTCTATAACTAGTATCTGTATATAAAATAAATTATTATTATTATTATTATTATTATTATTATTATTATTATTATTATTATTATTATTATTATTATTATTATTATTATTATTATTATTATTATTTTTATCATTATTATTATTATTATTATTATTATTATTATTATTATTATTATTATTATTGTTATTCTTATTATTAGTATAACTAATATTATTATTACAACAAGTATTATTATAAATAGCATTATTATTATTTATTATGAATTAATTAATTATTTAGATCATCCATCACTTCATCTTTCTCATCTCATTTCCATTTCCATCATCACCATATAAGGCCATAAGCCACATATATAAATATATGAACATTTTTTTAAGAATATATATATATATATATATATATATATATATATATATATATATATATATATATATATATATATATATATATATATATATATATATATATATATATATATATATATATATATATATATATATATATATGTAAATAATATAATTCTCATTTGGAAAGCTTCTTTATGTATTAAATATCACAGGTTTTTCAATTATATATCTAAATTTGTTTTAGCGAGTATTAATTTCCTATGCAGCCAAAGGTTGATAGGTTTAGAGTAAAATACACGAGTTTGCCAAGATAGTAAGTATTATTCCAAAAGCAATAACTTTCCTCGAAATATTGAAATAACTGCAACATTGGACATAATTTACGTGGATTATAGAGCAATCTGATTCAATATCCTCCTCTTAACAGATAAATAAACAAAGTGTGAAGTAGATGAAAATATTCAAGCGGAAGGTAACAACCCAGTAAAAACTACAGTCAAAAGAAAAGATCAAAGAAATAAGCAGAGCATATTCCTTGAATAGGTACAACTGCGAAAAGAGTTGTACGCTTCCACGCCTTAAAGAGATCAAAGAAATCACCCACCAGGAGAGAGATCCATCCATTGTAATCCAACACCGGGTTCAGAGTTGGATCCTCACCAGAAGAATAGGGATTGCATCAAGATACTATTGGTGAGTCATATTCACTATATTGTGGTGGGGATCAAAAACCTACCACAATATATATATATATATATATATATATATATATATATATATATATATATATATATATATATATATATATATATATATATATATATATATATATATATATATATATATATATATATATATATATAATATATATATATATATTATAATTATGTACTTACCTTATTTGAATATATAGTCCATCCTCCTTTCCTTTTTTATGAATACATTTATAATCCTTTCATAAAAATCTTCTGAATTTCTTAACTTCAAGAGAAGGTTCCTTTCTATTAACATCATTGAAATACTTGACAATCAAGTTTCGCTTGTTGTACTCCTCTGATATACTTTAATTCTTTTCAATGCAAAAAGGTTCTTTCTACTGTTGCTGTTGTAGATGGTATTGTAGCAATGAGCTGGCAAAGTTTAAAAAATTCAGGCATAACTTCATAAAGTTCATTGTCTTGGAAGTGTTTTATTAGTTGTACAATACTTTTATTTCTATTAGTTGTACAATACTTTTATTTCTAAAATCATCCGAAGAATACACAACTATCAATTCGTTCTGCAGTCTAATTTTGTCAAAATGACTTCCATATATTATGCTTAGAGACTCGAAAGGTTTCTTAGGAAAATCTTTTGTGTATTGTTTAAAATTATGACTGTTTAATAGTTCTATAAAAACAAGATCTTCCAGAGATTTAAATCTGCCTCTTAGTTGATTCACAACTGTTTGAATGATGTTATTATTTAGATTTCTATAGTAATCATGATGTTTTTCTGATGGAAAATTTCCTTTAACATTGTCATATATTTTAGCGAAAATATCTTGTTTTTCCTCAATCAATCTAGTAGTTTTCCTAACTTTATTAGCACAATAAGTAATATCCAAACTTTTTGACTGAAGGACATTAAATAAAACATCAGTAAAGGAAAATATTTCGCTAAATGCTTCGATCAGAAAAATAAATTTAAAATCACATAATTTGTGCTTGAATCAATTGCGAGATTGATGATTATTCCATCCCATTTCTCTACATCATCAATTATTTCATCAAATAACTCCATCAATAAAGATCTATATTCTTTGGCAATATGAACTAAGCGAGAACTGTAATTCCATCTAGTTGGTGCGGTTTTTGGAAACCTTCTTTTAACTATATTATCAAGTGCACTTGCCCTTTTAGTGATTTAGCGAAAAAACTTCCTAAACCACTTAAAACCGTGAAAAATAACTTACATTCCTTAATACTTCCACATGCTTGAGATAAAACTAAATTCAACACATGTGCACAACAATGTACAAAAACTGCAGATGGATACTTTTCCATTACCTTACTTTGTAAACCATGAAGATGGCCTGCCATGGTAGCAGCTCCGTCATAGGTTTGAGAAATTAATTTACTTTCACCTTTAATATTTTCTATGCAGCGAAAAACATGTTGAGCTAAAGCATCTGCCGAACGGTCAAGACTTACGTCTGTAAAACCAAGGAATCTTTGTACTATTTCATTTTCTTTTGTAAGGTATCGTAAAACAGTAGATAACTGTGAAATATTTGATACATCTGATGTCTCGTCTAAGAGAATTGCAATGAATTTCGCATCAGAAACTTCAGAATGGATTTCCCCAATTACATTTTGAATTGATTCAATTAAATCATTTTTAATCTGTTTGAAACTCCAGAGAAAATTGTCACTGTTGATAGTGATTTGCTAAATTTTCATCATACCGGTTCATCAACTGCAGAAGTTCTACATAATTTCCACGATTATTTGATTCATTTGTTTCATTATGGCTCCTAAAAGATAATTCTTGACAGCCTAGGAATATGATATCATCTAGTAACCTCTTGAAGAATTTCTCTCTACCAACAACCTTTTTCATTGTGTTGTTGGGCGTAAAATCTTTTTTATTTCATCAACATAACATCCACCTTTGTGCTTGAATGATTTGAGGAATAAAAAGTACTTTATATGTAGCTATTTTCGGTGCTTTTGCATCTGATGTAAATTATTTAATCAGTGTATCCCTCATTTAAACAATTTTTCTGATGAAAAAATCAAACAAGGCCAACAAAAGAAAAATGCAAATTTAATTATCCCAGTCAACCATTTCTTTTTCTCATAAAGAGATTCTTGAAAATTAATTTTTTTCTTCATAACTTCTCATACTAAATCTTGTTTTTAAAAGATCTTCAATAACACATTCTGCGGCATCCGTTAATCTTAGGTTTTACTTAAAATATTAAATATAAAACCACTTTACAGTGTACACTATAATTTCTTAAGAAAAAGATTTCGTAAAACTTTAAAAAAATTCGAGACAAAAAAAATGTAACTAAACACATCAAGCTTCTGAAGAAGACTAAAGGCCAGTATTAATGCCATTAACTTTGAAGTAAAATGCCGCTCAAAGCAAAATCACATTTTCCCCTTTTTTTCTCACTACTTTTATTTATTTAGTTATTATTATTTTTTATTCAAAAAAATTATCCAATATTCCAACTAATTTAATTGTAAAGTTATAAATGAATTTGAGTAAGACCAACATATTGTAGTCCCATAATTTATTAGATACGAGAATGATAACTTTAACTCCATGCTTGGGTATTTTCAGCTTAAAATATTAACATCAGATTTGTTATATTATTATTATTATTATTATTATTATTATTATTATTATTATTATTATTATTATTATTATTATTATTATTATTATTATTATTATTATTATTATTATTATTTATATATTTATTTATATATATATATATATTATAATATATATATATATATATATATATATATATATATATATATATATATATATATATATATATATATATATATATATATATATATATATATATATATATATATATATATATATATATATATATATATATACTCTGCTATATATATATGAGGTGATGAAACACACATTCAGAATCTGGTGGAGAATCTGAGGTGTCGCCACTTTATCATAGTACAGCTTTTGTCGTCATCGTTTAATAATAGGAAATTCCCGTAAAGGCGGTAGCTACAGGCGATATTTTTTAAATGCAACTCAATGAGAAACTGTCATGCTAGCATTAGTTTAATATAAGTGTTGCTGACGGAATTTTTAAAATGGATTGGGATTTTTAACACCATAACTTGGCGTAATTTTGTTTCCTGTTCTTTATTATTAGTTTTTAAGCATTTATATATATATATATATATATATATATATATATATATATATATATATATATATATATATATATATATATATATATATATATATATACTATATATATAATAAGAATTTAGCAAAATTCTATATTTCTTTGGTCATGCTCAGCATGACTTGCATGCCCTGAATGCCCGCCACTGATATATTATATATATATATATATATATATATATATATATATATATATATATATATATATATATATATATATATATATATATATATATATATATATATATATATATATATATATACTACTATTTGCTATATATATATATATATATATATACATATATATATATATATATATATATATATATATATATATAACCTGGGTGTAAAGTCATTTACATTCAGTTCCCCCATGGCTGCTTTACTATGAAATGTAAATTCATCTGGCATAACTTGAACAGTCTGAGTTGTTTCAATATTTCCCCTTTGAAGGTTTGTAAGGATCGTAACAGGCTGGGATAAAAAACATCATTACATCAATTTTATGATAAATCAAACATAGCAAAAAAATTATTTGTAACCAATAAAAGAAATTTGCAATTTTTATTTGTAACAAATTATTATCTGCCTTTATTAAAACCATAACACAGAAGATACTCTTATCTACCTTACTAAAAATATATACAAAGAAAGAACTAAATGATAAATAGACATATGAGCTACAGGTATATATAATAACAGGGTTCACACTAAAATTTTGAATTTGATTTCCCTGACTTTCCCTGACTTTCCCTGACCAAATCTGCAAATTTTCCCTGACCAGCGTGTTCGTTATTTTTGGTGTATAAAATATCTTATTATTATTGCAGCCTATTTACTCCGTTCAATATTGGAAAATTATTAAAACTTACTTTAAAATTGTTCATCATGATGGATGAATTTAAAAAATATTTTTTAATGGCAACCTATACCTTACCCACTTAGCCGTCAGCACTCCTTTTTTATTTTCAAAGAAAACAGTTTATTTATACAAAAGAAATAAATTAAAAGCTTACATTAATAGCCTAGGTGAATAGCGTCCACTGTAATCACAAAAGTTCTAAATGGGGAGATTTAGATTAACTTTTTCTTCTCAAGCATTTAATTTTTGATTTTTTGAGTCTTCTTTTGTTAAAGCCTTCAGTTTTTAACATCTTTCTCTACTCTTCAAGTTTATTGATCTGTATGGATAATATTCTTTTCAACCTTTTTATTCTCTTCATCTTTTTCTTCTTCTTTTTTGACTCTTTGAGATGTTCTTCATGTCTCCTATGGGCAGCTCTTACATTTGTCAACATTTTTGAGTGATAGGAACTTTTATGAATACTTTCATGAGATCTTATAGAATTGTGCACGGTTCTTTGAAAATCAGACTATGTTCTTTCAGATTCTCCACTAAGATTGCTTAATTATAGAAAACCCTCTTCCACTGTCGCATTTCCATGCCGAAAATATCAGTCAATTTAATAATTTGCACAACTCCGCGCCAACACATTGATTCTCCAGGTGCTATAGAAGAAAAAAACTCATCAAGTCTCTTAGAAGGACAATCACCATCAAAAATATTTTGAATTTTATTTCTCAAGGTGAGAATGAGCTTCACTGCAAAGTAAAACTGGTTTCTTTTTCTTACTCAGCAACAGAATCTGTGATTCAGTTATTGGTGTACAATGCCTCTAGCAATAAATCAAATCTTTGTTTCCCTTGTTCTGGCTGATGAAAAACTATACTAGGATCCAATGATGAGAGCCATTGGACAGACTTGTACTTCAGAGGATATCTTTCTAATATCTTTTCTGTCATTTTGATTTGCACAGTCTGGCATTCAAGTTTGTCATGTAAATCTAATGAAAGGTTGTTGGTTGTAGCAGGCATTTTACTGGACTTAAGAAATCTTTCCATAATATTAAGTAAGAGACATTGTAAATCTGTGAACAGAAATGAACCAAGGTTCAGTTTGACGTCCAACCACTGGTCGTTAAAGTTAAGTTTTTTTTTTTGCTTGAAGTCATTTTATAAATAAATAATAAATACCTTCAACTGCACAAAAATCAAAAATCACTTCGTCAAACCTCAAAAAAAAAAACACCTCAAAAAGTATAATTCCCTAAAAAGAAAAAGATATAAACAGATTAAGTCATAAGTCATACAGTCTAACATCCATATACCAATCACTTCAATCAAGCGGAAGGATGAACTTGGAACAACTTCTACGAACAGAATAGGAAGAAGAATAGTAGGTAATAGTGAACAAAAATAGAAGAAACTAGGATAGAAGTAGATTTATGGAATGCCATTCCTCGCCCAACCACCCTTTTCATTCACTTATCAATACATCTCATTCCACAATTATACAGTAAGGAAAAAATATATCAAAAAAATATGTAACATGGTCCATGGATCATTCTTCATATGTTTGGAAATTTTAAAATTTCCCTGACTTTTCATGATTTTTTTGGAATTTCCCTGACTTTCAGCATATTTTAAAACGTTTCCCTGACTTTCCCTGACCAATTTTTTTTTCCCTGACTTTCCCTGACTTTCCCTGACTTTCCAGAAAGTGTGAACCCTGAATAATAGATTTCTCAAAAACCTTTAAAATGATTCCATGCAACCAACTCCTAAGACTTGGTGTCACAAATAGCTCACTATGGTAATTTCAGTCATACTAATCTGATCAAACACAATTTGTTCAATTAGGAGACACATTCTCCACCTTAGCTCCTATTACACAAGGTGTGTCTCAGGGATCAATTTTGGGGTGCTATTTAATATATACCACTGATTTTCAAAATGGTCACAATTCCCAACTATGAAAGAAGTGATAAAATGTTCAACATTTTTTTTTTGGTCTAAAAGCAAAATAATTGAGATGGTGAAAGTAAAGTTTCTGCACCCTAAAAGTTTTACTTCATTCTTTATGTATCTACAAGACTGAATATATACTTGAAGTGCCTCCCTGCAGAATTCTGACCTTAGTAAAACATAAATGTCCCACTGTCCATACCAGCAGCCTTTGTGTGCAAGAGATTAATGCAGCAACCACAGCTCTTCAAAATTACTATTGAAAGAATTTCAAAATTGGAAACAAGGAAAAATTGAACATAACAAGCATAGTCGAGAAAGGTACAAAATTAAATAACAAATTTTATTTTATTTTTTTTTTAAAGAATTTCATTTTTATTAAACTACTTAAATCAATCAACACTGACAAAATTATTTTCCCAGCTAGCTTTTTTAACATTTTTTGGCAAGTTTTTGTAATAAATAGCTCAGTTGTTAATGTGGCGAATCCGACACAGCCAACTTCGCAGCTGCCACGGATAGCGAGGCGGAGGTTTTCTAGGCCTCTCTTTAAGTGGTTTGGTGAAGCATCGAAGATTACGCTCGCCACCCGCTACAGCTATCACTAAGGTTCGCAACAATATAATATCGAACTTTGCTCGTTGGCTCGCGGTGGCTATGCTCCCTTTTAAGACCAACCCTTGGCAGAAAACCCTGTCCCCACCCTCTCCCATTCTCCCGACTCTGCTCCTTGCTGAAGTGAAGCACTTTGGTGGATTTTTCCTCCCCTGAAACCAACGTGGATTTTACCCCGTTCCCTTCTGTTCCCGCCTCCCTCGTTTTTCCCGACTGTCCCTTACGGAAGTGAAGCGTTGAGTGGATTTTTTTCCGCCCCGACCGTGCCTGTTTCCCTGGGCAAGTGCAACCTCTTGGAAGAGCTTCCCGCAGTTTTAAACGCCCGGGCTGGGGTCACTGACTCAGTAAAACCGCCTGCCCCTCTTCAGTTTTCTGACTATACAGTCGCTCCACCAGACGATCCTTTTTGACAACGGTAACCCCCCTTTTATAACAGACCTCGACACTAACGGGAACAAATAAGAGGCCAACACAATTTAAGAGTGCAATTAAAACTTAGGACAACACGTTAATTTTTTTGCAATAAAGGCCGCTATAGTGCGGAAGGTTCAATAAACTTAATAAAACACTAAACAAATGATAAACACAAAGGAAGATGGGAGTGCCAGTGATACCCTTGCTATGCCCACCCAAGGCGCCCCAATCCCCCTGGTGCACGACCCACTGTGATATTCCAGAGTCCCCTTGTTAATGGCAGGTTTCACGATAACTCCGTTGCACTCTCGTTGCCCAGTTGTAGGATGAATTAGGAAATGTTTCCAATTCCGCGGGCCAGTTTCGCGGAAGTTAGGCGCTAATGCATTAGAACGACTCTTGAAATGGCTCTTCAAGCTCACGAGTTTGTTTTTCAAAATCGTGAGTCGGTTCTCAGACTCACGAACTGGTTCTCGATCTCACGAAAGGTTCTCGAACTGGCTTTCAGGCTCACGAATTAGTTTGCAGAAATCCTGAATAGGTTTCCGAAGAAGTCCCGTAATGATTTCCACCTGCAATTAAACAAGCACACTAATTAAAACCCGATTGTCTAACCTAACTCTTAATAACTCGTTTACTAGTTCCAACTTATCCAGAGGAGTGGAACCTTGGTTTTTCTTCAAACTTCTCCTTCTTTTATTTTTACTTTGATCTTCCTAAGGCCCACGGCCTCGCTCACGATCCACTAAATAATTTTAAAAAGAAAAAAACTGAAAATGACTGAACATCCTAACACTACAATGATGAAAAATAATAAAGATAATAATAATAATAATAATAATAATAATAATAATAATAATAATAATAATAATAATAATAATAATAAAAACCCTCAAATTCCCTACATTAACAAACAAATTACCTATATGTTCATTGTTCAAAGGAATTGAAAAATGTTAATTAAATTTATGATTTCTTTCTCATTTCATTGTTTTTTATGAGTAATATTTTTCTAACAATGATAAAAAGTGAATTCCATAATGAAACTTTCCACAAATGATGCTAATGACGTACGTTTGTGCATATTTTCAATGTTTTTAAAATATTACAGAGAAATTCAAGGTCAAGGTCAAAAATTCAATATTGTCACCCTAAATTAGTCATGTTTAAGAATAAGTGAAACCCTATATTATAAGCTACAATATGTTTTTTTTCCCCCAGCTTTCTATGTCAATTATAATCCGAGTTTTTGTTTATTTTATTCTTGTCAGTCAGTGTTAAATCATAATTTTTTTTTAATATTTCAAATGGTTGTAAGAAAAAAATGTAAAAATTTAAATTTTTTACCATATTTGGTTGTACATTATTTGAGACAAATTTGAAAAAAAAAATCCAAGTGAGTAGGGTTCAAAATTGTCAAAAAATTGGTCCACTTCACATGTAATGACTCTTATCAGATTTTGAAGTTCCAAAAATAGTTCTTTTAATATCCTATCATCTATAGCTACCATTTATTCTAACATAAATTATAACCATTACATCCTCAGAAGTATCTGACATTTTACCAATCATGACACTGCCAACATCAAAAGCATTAGACTCGTAAAGCAAGGACACTAGTTGTGTTTTAAATAATACATTTAAATTAGACATTATATATTATGATCACCAAGCTGTTACCATCACCCTCATTGATGGTTCCCTTTATTCTTTTTGTTGTGTTGTTTCATATAGTACCTTGAATACTGACTGGTTATTCAACATCCATTTTTTTACATGAATATATATATTTATTTATTTTTGAACATTCATATCATGTATGTCTATATCATGTGTCTTAACCCTTTTTCTTGAATGTATGTATTGGTGATTGATTTTTTATACCACAGTTCCAGATTACATAGAATTTCCAGCACAGGATTAAATCTGAAGACCACCTTTTACCTGAAGATTTGGCATCCCTTATTGGACAGTTCTTATCCGCTATGGGTATGTTATGTAATACGTTATATTTATCATCATTCGTTGCTCATCGATACTTTCATCTTAGTCATTGTTTGATTCAGACCTAATACTTATAACATGGCTCTCCTATTTCAATCAGAACTGAAAGAATAATGTGTCATGCATTTTCTTTCAGGAGCCAATCTTGGGAGCTACAACCAGATTGCCAATCTTGGCAGATACTGTGGTGATTCAGTTATTTAGTTTTTTTTATTATTGTCTCAATTGTTTTTTTTTTCTTTTTTTCCTTAGGGTTGCGTTGCAAGAGGGACTGAAGATGAGGAATGATAGGGTGAATCTGAAGATTGAACGTCTAGGAACAAGGTTTTACCTGGATATGCAGTGTTATTTAGTGTTTTACGGATGTGAATTTAAAATTTAAAAAAAAAAAGGGGGGAGATTAATAATTTAAATATCATTTTTTTATTTAAAGTTCAAATTAATTTTCAAGTAATTTGTTATCTTGTTTTTTAGTAAAGTTAATGGATTTATTATTTTTTGAATTATTTAATTAATGGATAATGGGGAATT
>JABUQX010030594.1:70000-117500 GCA_015478945.1 Trachelipus rathkii
ATATATATATATATATATATATTATTAGTATATATATATATAATTATATAATATTAAAAATATATTATATATTATATAATATATTATAATATTAAGTATAGATATATTTATAATATATTTATATATATGCTGACTTTAATATTTTTTGGGCTCACTAGGCAAGTAGGCATTGCCTACTCTGCCAACCCCAAAAGCCACCACTGATATATATATATATATTAGGGATGGGCCGAGATAGTAATTAGCCGGATAGCGGATACCGGATATTCCGGCTGGAAGTTAAGCCGGATAATCGGCCGGATATCGATAGTGAAATTAGCCGGATAGCCGGAACCGGATATCCGCGCAGTCTGTTATATAGCGGGCGGGGGTGACTAATAAAAAAAAAATCTCATCGTGTAGTACTACAAGTTGTTATTTTAGATATCTTAATTCTAGGAGAGTTTTTATATGTTTAAAAAATAATAAATGTGTTTAAAATGTCCTTAAATAGAATTTCACATTTGAAGAAAATGCGAGTTTTTTTTTAACTTTGTTTTAAAATGAATGTTAGGACAGATTTTAATTATATGATTTTTTCAGTGTTACAGTTGGTTATGTTAGCTTTAACTGCGCAAAACTAATTTTGTTGCCAAACGGTGCATAGTGGTTAAATCGCTGGCTACTTGGCCCGATTCATACCCATTGTTATTCTTATTTTAGTAGGCCTATTATTATTGACCGAATTTTTATTACGTATAGCTAATTTAAATATATAAACAGTTACTTATATTAGGTAAAAATTAAATAAAAATGAAATTTATATGAAAACATGAACAAAAACGTGTCGAAAATTGTCCACGAATGGCGGTTGAATGGCCACCACATTTTCGTATTCTTACTTTATTTATCATTATTGAAATTCTAATTACTTATTACTAATTTAATATAATAAACACAAATTCTATATTAAGTAAAAATTAAAATATAAAATTGAATTTATACATTAAAAGAGGAATTTAAGTTAATTAAAAAGATTGCCCAATTCACCCCACAATGGTGGTCCGATTCACCCCTCAAACTGAGTCTAAATGAGCTTTATTTAAACTTTTAAAAAACTATGTTATTAAGAATTACTTACTATTTTTTTGTTGCTTATGACCTACTTATAGCCTTTTTGATTTTCCCAGAAAAAAATCCAAAAAGTGTATTATTGGAAAGTGGGGAGACGAAAGTTATACCAAAAGTGGCCAACGTCACCCCGCCCCACCGCTATACCGGGATTATATAATATTATATATATTATTATATATATTATTATATATATAATATAGTATATATATATATATATATATATAATATATATTATATATATATATATATATATATATATATTATAATATATAAGGGAGATATTGATCATGCATCCATGATGTCAATTGCAATTCGCTATTTTATTCTGGTGTTGTTTATTCTCGGAAATGTTTTTTATACAGTCTGGAATGGTTTCCATTTCTGATCCAGGCTGTGATACTTTAATATTATTTATTATATGTCTTCAGTTATTGAAAAACCCTTATAACATGTATAGAACTATACCAGTTTTTCTTCTTTTTAGTACATCTTGTTTTATGATTATATGTATGAATGATATTAATATAAAGCTTAATGATAAACATAAGCACCAGGGGCACAGATGATAGTTAAAAATATTAATTGTGCCTGAAGTCATTATACACAGGAAGAATTGATAAGACTTCTACTGATCTCAGAGGTCAGTGCTGCAAATTTATTTGGATTTTTATTAATTAATAACTGTAAAATTTTGTAGTAAGTACAGATAGTAAACTTGACTCTTATTACAGTTTACTACTATCTTGCTGCTGGAAGGCCGTTGACATCATTAGTCCCCATTTAAGAAAAACCCCTCTAGGATATATCAGGGTATGTTTCTTAGTAGAATAGATATATGTGACTTCTTTTAACTGTCAAATATGCAAATATAAATTATGGTATAAATACCAATAATTGTTTATATTTGACAGGGTTCTAATACAGGGATTCATCCTGAATCCTTCAAGTTTCTAACTGTGGGATTCCTCCTGAATCCTTCTAGACGTTCTAAAGTTGGGCTGATTCCGATTTTGGGATTTTCTGTTTTGGGGCTTCATTCCTGAATCCGATTTCTGTTCCAGGGATTCAATCCTGAATCCGTCCTTTAAGCTGATACTCTTGAGTGAGATTCCTTAGTGAATCTTTTCTCGGTGCTATTTTAAAGTTGGAATTCATCCTGAATCTTTCTTCTTGGAGTTGTTTCGGAGTTGTGGTTCATCTGGATCCCTCTCCCTGCCAATTCTAACGTTGGGATTGGGCCTGATTCCTTCCTCTTTAATAGTACTTCAGCATAGTTGTATTCTCCTGAATCATACTCACCACTTGGAACCATTCCCCCAGTCAATTCAGTTAAGTCATCATTTATTCAAATTGTTGAGTCTGGATTTCTTAGATTCCTTGATTTTTATGCCATGAGCCAATATTTGAGCGTTCGGTTCCACTCTCGTTCTGATCCTAGAGCTTCTGCCTCGTGTACATATTTTAACCTTGGAACCTTTTAACTTGCTCTCCAAGGTTATTAAGTACTTTTTGTGTAAAGATAATGTTAAACTGATACTGTTGGCGGTTAGGATGATGGAAAATATTAACTTTGTCAGAACCTACTACCATAATTTTATTCGATTGTTCGTGAGTGAAGAACTTTTTATGGTGTCACTATACAATTCAGTAAGTTGTCTCATTGATCCTACTCTTAACGCATGACGAATGATTGGGTTCATCTCGATTAAGCTCCGGAAAACGAGCTAAATAATTCTACATCTTTCTTTGGGTAAAAAATCTAGATTTATCAACATTTTCTATACAAGTTCCAATCTACCTCATTCTCATTCAAGTCAGCAGGCCGACGGAGTCCTGAAGACTAACTTCCTCGTTACGGAGATAACCTAATCTGCTCCGTATTACCCTGATGGTGTCAGTTGGTTGCTGTGCTGACTAGACCTTCAAACCATATCTTTGAACATCACAAACCTAACATGAACGTTATCTCTGCACTTTAAATTCCGATATCAAAAATTCTTCTCACTTTTTATCTCCAAGAAAGAGCGAGAGAGGTACCTCACCGTCGGGTACAATTGTTGATCCCAGCGTACTTCCTCTTCCCCACGATTAAATTAAATAAGTGGCGCCCGAACAGGGACTCTGTTTGAGTTCTTGCGCTTGCGTGCACTAGGATTGTGACTCTCGCTCACATCGTCATATTTATTTTTGAAAAATCATCGATTCTTCAGTTCTTTTCAAAGAAATCTTCTTTTGTTTTGTACTTATATTGGACAGATCGAGAGTTAGTAGAATAACCCTCCAATACTTTGAAATTCTTTCTTTGAAATTACAAAAGGAAATGAAAGGAAATTTTAACCAAGAGCCTTGGATACAAGCATAAATGCTGATGAACAAGAAGCTGTGGACTTCGATCCCTCTCTTGCAGCTGTCGCATTAGATCCACGGGTAGAACAACGTCTCCGTGATGATCGTAATAAAAATAATGAAGGAATGAAAATGTGGAAAATAAAGACAGGGTAGAGGTTGTCAACTCTGACATACCCTCTGACTTGTCTTTGGCTCCTAACTCTGACAAACCTTTCACTGAGACCCAAATGAGTACCTTATTGACTAAACTCAATAAGCAGGTGATAAGTGAAAGGAAATTGGCTCAAGTAAGCGATACAGTCGGTAAGGTTGAACACAGAAAGTTCCATGATCAAGGTCAAGGTATTCCACCTAATTTTGATTCCCATTATGTGCATATGTCTAAAAATACCACTTTTCTATGATCGTGAGTGTAAACCTTCCTTAGTTTCCCAATCTCAACCGACCGATCAATACCTTTCTACATAATCCCCCAGTTATGTGAAAATCCTAGAAAGAATCAAAGTCTTTCTAATCCTAATCTTCATTCTAATCCTATCTTTTTCCTAATCCTAATCTTATTCTTAATCCTAATCTTATTTCCTAATCCTAATTTTATGCCTACTCATAATTTTTTCCTAAACCTCAACTTCTTCCTTAATCCCAATCTTCGTCATGTTTCTATACCCCCAGTAAATTACTTCACCCAACCTAAGTCTCTTTTTAGAACTCCCGATATGGGCAGAGACAATAGAGATTCTCTATCCCCTATCAATAGAGGAGAGGCTGAACTTCTCTGAAAGTAGAAATAATTACTACAGCCTCAAGAGAACCAAATCCCTAAATCAATATCCGAACACCAGACTGTTTCGACTATTCTCAGTCGCATTCTGTTATATTCCCCAAGATATTCCAACGACTGCCTATGCGTCGTATTCCTGACGATGATGAACCTATGTTTAGGACCACACATGAAAAAGAGACTTGACGCTGGAGGAAGCCATTGTGCTTCTTACTCAGTTACTCAAGAACTCTCATAAGCTAAGGTTGTGGATCTGGAAAGTTTCTAAATACGAATCTGGACAAGATCTCTTAGTCTTACCTGGCTGATTTGAGGCTTTTGTAGTTTACACTTACGAACTAATGCCCATCACCAATGGTTAAGATTGCTTGGTCGACAGCTAGAAGGAAAATTTTTGAATATATACCGAGAAATCATCAAAGATAACCGTGAATACTTCTCTGTACGGGATAATCTGGTATGCTGGTATCGAGATGAGGAACGTAAGAAGAAAGAATACAGAATACAGAAGTATCAGGCCGCTCACCAATACCCTAACGAGAGCATCAAAATGTTCACCCTTCGAGCGCCTAGCTAGTCAAGCATATCCTGGATACGATATGAGAGATCATGATTCCCTTAGAATAGCTTTCCTATGTAGTTTGCCTCCTTATATTGAGATATTCGTCGGTCAAATATATTAAAATGATGGAGTTGGACGGTATAGTAGAGCTTCCTGGGAAAATATAGTGAATTTTGCGGACTCCTTAGATAGCGAGAATATCGCTTTCCCGAATTTCATTTCCCAAACTAATCCACTTGAGATCGACAAATCAACTTATGGCCAAAAGACCGCGATGAAAGTGAACCTAGACGAATCTTTGGAATCCGTTATCCGGATAAATACTGCACTCCCTGGATGGACTGAGGTTTTACATCAAAACGTCGAACACTGAAAACCTAAATCCAACAATAATCATCGGCCAGCTCCTAAGAAGAAAAGTAGTCCGCAAGAACGAAATAATGGTAGTCGATACTATCGTGACTCCACCAATAGTTACAAGAACCATGATAGTACAGTTCGTCCTGACCATAATTCAAATTCTCGTCCTAAGCCTGATGAACGGAGAAAGGTCTTGTGTAACTACTGTGAAAAAACAGGTCACTCCATGGAGGAGTGTTACAAATATCTGGGAGTATGCAGTTACTGCAAAAAGAAAGGTCACATCAGGGCCAATTGTCGATCTAGGAAGTCTCCTTCCTCCTCTTCTCCGAATATTAGAAAAGTAGTCTGTCCCTTCTGCGGTGGTCCTCACGCTGGGATGAGGTGTTCACTTAGTGCTCCTCCCCAGTCCCATAATCATGACCACGAGCCTTCTTCCCTTAGAACTGTTACCTTTGAAAAAGTATATTCCCGGTCGTATTCTTCAAATCAATCGACCAATCACAGGCCTCCATCGTCCAAGCAAGTGGAACCATCCCTACCTGCAAGTAAAAATTTAAACCCTTTGCGTTAATTGAGGTGCGTTATGATCCCCCTTAAACTCCTGGTCCCCCGGACCTTGAGCCTCTGGTGGAGATAACCCTTTATCGAGCTCAGTCATGATGCTGGAAGCGCACAGAAAATTTTAAAACTCTAAAATCCGATTTACAAATCTTCCGAACGACCTCCCTTAGAAATACCTAAACCCTTAGAAAATTCCTTACGGACGATGGTAGTCCATTGTACTTCTTTCAAGGAGGAGCCCTCTGATTGTTTCAGTCGCTTTGGTTCCCAAACAGCTCTGGTTTCTACGGTTGTATGGTAGACAGTGGGGTGGAATTAGTTTAATTAGCACTGAAATCACCGAGGCGTACATGATGAACTTGCCTTTACGGCCTTCTGTAGATATAAAAGTTAATGCCATCAGTGGTCTGGTCCGAGAACATTCAGTACCTATTGACTTCTATACTGAATGTAACTTGCACTTCCCTGACAGTGATTATGTATCTAAACCCGTCATTTTGTTGGTAGTTCCCCAGGAATTTATGCCTGCTCCGCTAGTTTTAGGGGCTGTCGCTAAAGAAAATGACCTTCTCCCAGACTTAACTACGTGGGAATTAGTACATAGATCTAATGATTGTATAGAATTCGTAGCTAAGGATGGGAGTCTAAACATCCCCTTTTATAAATGCGTCACGGTTAATTCCATAAATGTTCCCCCGTTTTCTTGTCAGATGGTGGATGTAAGTTGTCCTTCATCTGAAATCTCTGCCTTAGTAGGTTTTCAATCAGAGCCAATGGGATCCGTTGTACCAATTCCTGGTGTATTGGATTTGCGAGATTCGTGTAAGATCGCTCTATGTAATCCTTCCGATACACCTCATTATGTTAGGAAGGGTACTGTAGTAGGAAGCTTGTGTTCTTTGGAAGAAGAAAATATTCTTCAAATTAATACTAGGCCAGTAGAGGCGAATTCCGAAATCAACTTTAAAGCAGACGTATGGTCCCCCCTAAGTTGGAGGAGAGTTTTGCTTTGCGATTTCCTATTCTCTACCTCGAAAAGAAACGATTATCGCAGTGTTATAAAACATAAATCGGCTCTCAGTTTCGGTGACCACGACGTTGGAGTGGCTACTAATATCACACACAATATCGAGGTAGAAACTGGTCGACCTGTGAGATTACCAATACGTCGTTTCCAGGGTCCCTTGGCTCAAGAAATAGAAAAACAATGTCATGAACTGTTGGAGCAGGATATTATTAGACCTAGTAAATCCCCTTATTCGGCTCCTGTGGTTCCTGTCCGAAAACCTGACGGTAAGTTGCGTTTATGTATAGACTACCGGAAATTAAATAGTGTTACTAAGACAGATTCCTTCCCCTTACCTAACCTAATAGATATGATTTATAATATGTATGGTAATAAATATTTTACAACCATTGATCTGGTCCGTGGTTATTATCAGGTGGCCATGGAACCCGAAAGTGTTGAAAAAACTGCTTTTTCCACTCCATTTGCCCAGTATGAGTATTTAAGAATGCCCTTTGGTGTAAAAAAGGGGCCAGCAACATTTTCCAAACGTGGAATGATGTCCGCGTAGAGGAATTACCATGCGTCAAGGTGATGATATACTTAGATGATTTATTATCCTCAGTCAAGACAAGATCATCTAGTTTTACCTTGGATCATGTCCTTGCTGCATTAGAGAAAAATGGGTATAAACTTAAACCCAGTAAAACCAGGCTTTGCCGTACTGAGGTGGAGTTCTTGGGTCACCAAATATCACGGAATGGTATACTTCCCCTTCAGAAAAATCTCAAAGGGGCGTTAGAATTTCCCTTCCCGACTTCGGTAAAACAATTACGCCAGTTTCTGGGAATGGTAAATTTTTATAGGCGACATATTCCCAACTGTTCTCAAATCAGTAAGCCTTTATCATGCCAGACTGGTGGTAGATCCATTAAATGGACGCCGGAGTGTCAGCAGGCCTTTGATCAACTTAAGGAGGCCTTAGTAAATCCCACATTGTTAGGGTTTCCCGATTATAGTCCAGAGGTTTCTCCCATGGAGCTACATGTAGATGCTTCAGACCTCGGGGCTGGTGCTTGCCTTTCTCAAATCCAAGACGGAGAACGCAAACCAATTGTTTTTATTTCTATGACCTTCAATGGGGCTCAGAGAAATTATGGAGTGATTGATAAAGAACTAACTGCTTTGCGTTGGGCTGTCAAATCCCTTAGACCTTTCCTCCGTGGTATAAAATTCATTATATATACCGACCATATGCCACTCATCTATTTACAAAATATGTCTGGTTGATGGGAGGTTAGCTAGAACTATGGAAGAACTCTATGAATATGACTTTGACATACGTCATATATCGGGCCCTAAAAATATAGTTGCCGATGCTCTCTCCCGATCTCCCGTAAATGATAATATAGAAGAACCCGCCAAAAATACTTCTTTGGATTTCATTCCTCCTGGGTTCTTTCCGATAGAAATCAGCAGAGGAGGAGACTCGTTATATAAGTGTTTTTCTCTTTACTTATATGGATCGGTCGAGAGACATTTAGAGATAAGAGATGTTCTTATTGACGAGTTACAAAAGCATCCTGTAAAATATAAACTTCAAGGTCAGTTGGTTCAAAAAAGACTCTGATTATTAAACTTCCGGGTCAATTGCCAATACCAGAAGGTTATTACTGCTTTTACGGATGTCTTTAAAGTTAACGTTCACATATATTATGCCCATAATAAACCTTTAATATATGGGGATAACGTTGGTGGTGGTGAACCCTGTTATTTAAAATGCTTAGCCTGGGTTCACTATAACTATCTGCTAGTTACTTCTAGTAGTGAATAAACTTCATGTCGACTCCATTGGAGTATGTACCTTATTGAAGAAGGACCAGTCTTTTATAACCTTGTCTCGGGGTTATAAAATGACACACATGTGTCCTGATACGAAGTAAATAAGCCTGGAGAATAAAAGTTGGCTTACTTCATTGTTTAGAAAATAAACTTCTGTCGTTCCAACTTACTGACTGGAACGTAATTTAAATATTGCCAATCCAAACTTATCAGTTACATAGTTCTGATAAATATCTGAAAAAAAATTCTTTATTTCCTATCTTTCTTAATCTCAAGTAACTTCCTTCTGAACTAGTTGTTCTATAACATCTTCAATCTATCGAAGCTGTAGTTGAATGGTATGCTTTCTAGTGTGCCTGATCGTCAAACACTTTAAATAGGTGACGAAAAAAAACCCTCCTGGTGTACCTGATTCTTGAAAATTGATCTTTGTGTGTCTGATTCTTCGTGTATGCTTTTTAGTTAAAATTAAAACTAAACTTAAAAAATCAAAAAATCTGGTGTAAATGAGATATTCCTCACGTTATTTACGAATGGTTAAATACGCATAATGTATAAATATATACTGCTAGTATATATTTATCAAAACAAATGCATATAATTATTATGTATAGTCATCGAAAACCGCCTACCTCACAAAACTGATATAATATATATATATATATATATATATATATATATATTATATATATATATATATATATATATATATATATATATATATATATATATATATATATATATATATAATATATATATTATTATATATAATATATATTATAATATATTATATATATATGAGCTGTATATATAATGTACCTATTGTACATATATATATACCAGTTCCTGGGTTCCAACGAACCAGTCCATGACAGGTTGTGGGCCGGAGGAGCTTAAAACTTATTTTACAGATTTTCCGGTCCTGAAGGAGATAATCGATGTTCTCTGATCAACTATAACGATGAGTAAGCTCGTCTCTCTTCAATTAAATGTCCAAACTGGGGTGATTTCATAAGTTATAACAGAAAATAGAAAGAATCAGAAAAAGACTTCCTAGATTGTTTCTATTTTCGAAATATTAATTATGAAAATAAAAATTTTTATTATTATTGAGGTGGTGTGTTTTCGATGAACAAAAATGAACTTTCCAAGCAATTTATTTTCTGATTATATACCTTTATTTAAAGATAGCAAATTTTTAAATTTTATATATTAAATTTTGTTTTTTTATATATATAAACTCGTCAGTTTCTCAATAATTAATTTGTACTTCTGATTTCCCAAATCAATAAGTGCAGTTGAGAAATAGGAAGGTAAAATGACTTAGTTTACTCTACGTCATTTTTTCGCTTCCAGACAGTTATTATGTAGAAGAAATTAATAATCTGTAGACTAGATAATATTGGCTCATGTTTTTTTGGTTATAATTTGGAAATCTCCAATGACTCAATAATGCGGATATATTTGATGTTTTTTCAGGTTGACTCTACATAGTTACAAGACATCTAGAAACATCTCTGTCGGTTTTCCCAGAGTACAAGACGGATATTACAGTATTCATCATGGCCCTTACAGTGTTTCATGTGTCATGCCATTTGTTAGCCGAGAGATCTCTGATAGACATAAACGTCTGTCTGTCAGGGCCGCACCAATCGTGTTGGCATATCTGTGTGTAAAGATCAATTATAAATCGATATTGGAAAAAAATTACGAGCGGCTACTGAAAGGTGAATGCCCAACCCCAAGTTACTACTACAGTCCCTTTGGGAAAGATATGGATGTGTCTAACCAACCAAGAACACATTAGTCAGGATTGGGACACCAGTAGGCCAAACACGTTATTGAAGATCCTGTGTTATCAGGCGAAAAGATGAGGAAACTGTCCATCTACAGTTGAATTGGTAAAAATCAAGATCTCTTATAGAAGAAAATCCTGATGGACAGATAATAATACCGTCAGAGAGGCCGACATAATCGATGCTTGTTATAACAGCATTGTTAAGGGGAAGTACCTATTGTCACCCCTCATATCTATCATATCAACCAGGAAACCTTTTACTTGATTCTTCTTGGTTGTTGGATTATATCAACAAGGAACCCTTTAACTTGATTTTTCTTTGTTGTTAGAACCGTTTATTCTTAGAATCCCTAAGAATAAATGTGAAAATTTACCTAAAATTAACAATAAAACTGTATATAAACTTGTAAAAAATATATCTTGTAAATATTCATAGCTTAGTAGAGAGTCCTGAGTATCCTTCACTGCGCGCTGTTTCTATGCTCTTTGCCTCTTCACTCCCGTCTTTCTTCGAACGACGTGGAAAATTGAGGTGGGGGTTTAGATTTAGTGGGGGAGGATATAAGGGAGATATTGATCATGCATCCATGATGTCAATTGGCAATTCGCTATTTTATTCTGGTGTTGTTTATTCTCGGAAATGTTTTTTATAATACAGTCTGGAATGGTTTCCATTTCTGATCCAGGCTGTGATACTTTATATTATTTATTATATGTCTTCAATTATTGAAAAACCCTTATAACATGTATAGATACTATACCAGTTTTCTTCTTTTTAGTACATCTTGTTATGATTATATGTATGAATGATATATTATAAACTTAATGATAAACATAGCACCAGGAGCACAGATGATAGTAAAAATATAATTGTGCTGAATATTTATACACAGAAGAAGTTGATAAGACTTTCTAGCTGTCTCAGAGGTCAGTGCTGCAAATTTATTTGATTTTATTAATTAATAACTGTAAGATTTGTAGTAATGTACAGATAGTAAACTTGACTCTTATTACAGTTTACTATCTTGTTGCTGCTGGAAGGCCGTTGACATCATTATTCCCCATTTAAGAAAACCCCTCTTGGATATATCAGGGTATGTTTCTTAGTAGAATAGATATTAGTGACTTCTTTTAACTGTCAAATATGCAAATATAAATTATGGCTTATAATACCAATAATTGTTTATTTTGACAGGGGTTTAATACCAGGGATTCATCCGGAATCTTCAGTTTACTTAACGTGTATTCCTCCTGATCCCTTTCTAGACGTTCTAAAGTTGGGCTGATTCCGATTTTGGGATTTTTCTGTTTGTGGGGCTTCATTTCCTGAATCCGATTTCTGTTCCAGGGATTCAATCCTGAATCCGTCCTTTAAGCTGATACTCTTGAGTGAGATTCCTTAGTGAATCTTTTCTCGGTTGCTATTTAAGTTGGAATTCAATCCTTGAATTTTCTTTGTCTTGGAGTTGTTTCGGATTTTGTGGTTCATCTGGATTCCCCTCCCTGCCCAATTCTAGCGTCGGGATTCATCCTGATTCTTTTCCCTTCATCGTATCCTACCATAGTAGTGATCATCCTAAATCCTACTTGTCAACCTGGAACCATCCCCCCAGTCATATTCATTTAAGTCATCATTTATTCACAATTGTTGAGTCTGGATTTCTTATTCCCTTGATTTTTATGCATGAGCAATATTTGGAAGCGTCGGTTTCCACTCTCGTATCTGATCCTAGAGCTGTCTGTGCTTCGTGTACATATTTTACACCTTGGAACCTTTAACTTGCTCTCCAAGGTGTATTAACTAATTCTATATAATCATAATCTTTTATTTATATATTGTTGGGGTAGGACTGTTGTAAATATTAACTTTTGTCAGACCTCCCACCATATATTCTGAGCGATTTTAGTAAAGATAAAACTTTTTTATGGAGTGTCACTATCCTTCATATTGATGCTTTATTGATATTATTACTCTTAATCTTCGAGACCTTCTATCGGGTTAATCTTCGAGAAAGCTCCGGGAAACTAGTTAAATAGTTCTACACCTTTCTTTGGGAAAAATCTTAAGATGGTATCAACAGTTTTCTATCAAGTTCACAATCCTCCCGAAAGTCATCAAGTAGCAGGGCCGACGGAGTCCTTGAAGACTAATTCCCTCCGTTACGAGATAACCTAATTCTCTCCGTATACCCCCTGATCGGTGTCAGCGTGTTGCTGTGCTGACTAGAACCTTCAAACCACTATCTTTGAACATCGACAACCTAACATTGAACGTTAATCTCCGCTACCTATGAGCTTCCGAATTCAAAAATTCTCGAACTTATATCTGCCAAAAAGAGCGGAGAGAGTACCTCACCGCGGGTTACATTGTTGATCCCAGCTATTCCTCTCGCCACATATATTATATGCAGTCTCAGATTAGGTTTGTCCCCATGGTATCTAAAAAAAAACACTATATCTACATAAAACTTAATATATTTTTGAATTCAGCGTACATTGTAATGCAAGAACTAAAAAAAAAATAATAATTATTAATTTTAATAAATAGCTCCAAAAAATATTATAATCGTACGTTTCATCTTAATTTAAACAAGATACCCATAAAAAATAAACCTTTTTCTGTATATCTTTTCAATACTTTAGGGAAACTAAAAATAATGGCAAAATGAAAGTTAGAATTAAAATTGAAAAATTAAAATTGCATATAGTTTAGGTTAGGTCAGGTCAGGCATGAAAAAATTAATGTCTCTAGAACATCTATCTTCATTAGAGTGTGGTGTTGTGTTGTGTGTTGTGTTGTGTGTGTGTGTGTGTGTGTTGTGTGTGTGTGTGTGTGTGTGTGTGTGTGTGTGTGTGTGGTGGCGCCTACCGTGTGTTCACCTAACAGTGAAAAGAAAATATTGGGGGACTCGACTTTGGACGCGAAAATTTGGGGGACGAGAGAATTATCGTACATGAAACCTAGTTTATATTTTATTACATTTTTTTTATTTCACTTTATTTTATTTCTCTTCATTTTCCTCCATTACAATGTGCGCTGATTCCAAAAAAATGTATTCCTTTTACGATAGCTATCTAGTTTTTTTTTAACATAATTTGAGAACTAATGGAGGCTGACTGTTTATATATATATATTAATATATATATATATATTAATATATATTATATAATATATATATATATATATATATATATATATATAATATATATATAATATATATATATATATATATATATTATATATATATATATCTCAGAGGTGGACGTTCCGCAATTTAATCCGCAATACCAAAATAAATTGAGGAATGCAAATTGCGATATTTGAAAAATGTTGTGGAATGCAGTTAGCGGAATGCCTATATCATTCCGCTAGAGGACTACCAAAAAAAATTGTGGATTTTCAGTGGAAATGCCAAAATTTATAGCCCACAAATTTTTACAAGTTGGCCATTGATAGTACGTCTGATAGCAACACCGAATATTTTTTTTTTTTTTTTTTTTTTAAAGGAACATTCTTTAAAAAGGTTTTTTTTTTTTTTTTTTTTAAAATTTTTTAAAATTTTAAAATGATTATTGAGTGTTAGCTATTAATCGAACGATTCTCAATATCGATAATATTTAGTTCTCGATTGTCCTATAAAGTTATAATCGATATTGACCATTTATTCGTAGCACCACTTTTCTTAATAGCAGACGTATATTTATTTCCAACATTGCATTTTATCAAGTTTTGTGCCCTGACATTTGCTCTGATTTTTATATTTTATCACTGAAGGCGGGTAACATTGAGAATAAATTCGTGTGTTTTTTTTTATTATAAATTTCTGAGAACGTGAGTATATATACTGGTAAATAATACAATGCTTAAACACGTTTAAAATAAGCAGTGGTAATTACTATTTATAATACAATACTTAAACGTGAGAATAAAATTTTGGGTAAAATTGATTACATGTGTCTGGATTTTAGCTTAATTCCATATAAATTATCATATTTTTTACCATATATTTTAATATTTTTATAATTATATTATTATAATATATAAATATTACCAATATTTTTACCATAATTTATGAAACGTTGTCACCACCAAATTTCAGCATAATTGTATTTGTACATCACATAAAAATGATGAATAAATAATAGAACATTGGTACCCAACATCGAAATTCTAAACAAGTAAATATAGTATATAGAATATATTATATATATATATATAGATATTATATATATATATATATATATATATATATATATATATATTATATATATATATATATTATATATATATATATATTATATATATATATATATATATATATATATATATATATATTATATATATATATAATTTATATTATATATATATATATATATATATATATATATATATATTATATATATATTATATATATAATTATATATTATAATATATATATATATATACGGTATATATATATATAATTTTTCAAATTATTTGAAAATTTCCCCAAACGAGGAAGAACCTACTAGGAAGTAATTATCCGGTTATCCGGCCGGGATAACAATGATATCCGGCCGGATACCCGGATAGTCAAAAACTTGGCCGGATAGGCCGGATACCGGATAGTTTTCACTATCCGCCCCATCCCTAATATATATATAATAATATATATATATATATATATATATAATATATATATATAGGATATATATATATTATATATATATATATATATAAAATGGGAGGTGAATAGAGGGGTTTTGTGAGGGGGTTATTGGTTGTGGCCCACTAGGCCAGGATGAACCCACACTTTACGAGTATGCCATAGTGAGGGTCCGTCACGGTCCCGTGAAGCTGTAGGTGAATTTTCTGACTGGACGAGTTCTCACTAATATATAGAGGGCAGTAAGGCTGGGCTTTCGTTTCAACTTCGAGTCTATATTCTTCTACTACTCTTTTCCAATGCATGTCACGCACCTTACCCCCACCCCAGTCTTGGGGAAAGAAGAAGGAAGATAATATTATAATAATTAATAATAATAATAATTAATAATAATAATAATGAATAAAATAATATAATAGAATAATAATATATAATAATAATAATAATAATAATAATAATATAATAATAATATATTAATAATATAATATATATTTGCCATATATTTTATATATATATAATATATATATATATATTATATATATATATATAAATAGTATATATATATATATATATATATATATATATATATATATATATATATATATATATATATATATATATATATATATATATATATATATATATATATATATTGATAAGATTTGTGTTTCTTTTTGTTTCTTAGGTTTGTCTGTCCTATCTTGTGAGTCTGTCCTATCTTGTGAAGATGTGATAGATGTTCTTCTATGTATGAGAAGAAGAGAAGATTGAGAAGTTGAGGAAGAACATGGAGTGTTTCCCAGTTACTGTGTCGACCAAGTCGGCGGTAGAAACACACAGGTGTTTCTGGTTTGATCAGTTTATTTATTAAAGTTTCTATTTTTTCCATTACAGTCATTGTTATTTAAAGTAATATGTGAGGTACTGTGAACTGTAGTGACAAGTACAAGTCGTAAATCTAGTACTCTTATGTGTGTGTAGAGAGCAGTATTTAGTAATCGTAAATGTGGTTACATACAAAGTTATCCTCGTGGTAATACCTTGCGTAGTTTTGTCGTTACGGGTGTACACCTGGAGGACCGTTGTGGTATAGAGGAGTCGGTGGTAACCTAGTATCAGTACGTACAAATCATTGTTACATATGTAAATACTGTTCCTTAGGTATAAAGTGGTACCTAAAGTAAAACAAGTCCTTTTTTCGTTGTTCACTTAAGTAACCGTGACTTCAGTATATAGGAGTCAAGCTTGACCAACAGGAAACATCCGGTGAGTTAATCTTTGTGTGTTTGTATTAGCTTTGTAACCCTTGATTTTCATCAGTGGTAGCAGAGCGTAGTTACGCTTCTGCTCTGTTTGTGTTGTGCGTGCTGTGGTGTAACGAGGCAGTTGTAGTGTGTTTCTTGTTGGTTGGTTTTGTTTGGGTTGTGTGCCATAGTGAACCATGGAAGAGCATGGTGATGGTGGTAGTGGCAGTGGCAGTGGTGGTGATAGGTATAACATGGTATGTGGGTACCTTAATATGAAACGTAAGAATAATGAATCAATGAGAGAGTACGTGAATAGGTATGAAATGACAGAGAGAAAGTGTAGGTTTGTTGGTAAAGTGGTTTTGGGTGAAGACATGAAATGTGTCCATCTCCTTGAGGGAGCAAATGTGAGTGAGAACCAAAAGCAAATGGTGTTGGCGTATTGTGGCAAGGATGAGTGGGTGAGTGGTAAATTGTTGAATGTGAGAGATAAGAATGGTATAGTGAGTGAATGTAATATTTGTAGGTTGAAATTTCATTATGCGTATAAATGTCTGTCAAGAGGTAGTGGTAGAGGTGTGTATGGTGGTGATCATAGGGAAAGAGGTTATGGTCGTGTGGATGGTGTTGGTAGAGGTAGAGGGCAAGGAAGTAGTCATAGTGGTAGTGTAGAAAGTAGTAGTCATAGTGATAGTGTAGAAAGTAGTAAAACAAGTGGGATTAATAATGTTGATGAGAAAAATATTTTTTATAGTGAAGAAAGTAGATGGAGGAGAAATAGATGTGACTTGTGTAGATCGGATAAACATTCGTGGAGAGATTGTGATGTGTATGGAGACTATAGTGAGCTGTGTGTTATAGAGAAGGGAGTTACAAGTGGTGGGAACAATGTAGAAGTAGTTGGCAATATAGTAAGTAGTAGTGAAGAAAAAAGGGAGAACAAGAGTATGGGAGAAAGTGGTGAAAAAGTAGTGGTTCCTGTAAGAGTGTGGACAAGTGATGTGAAAGAAGAGAAGAATGTGTATAAAGGAAGGGGAGTTACCTGTAGTGTGGTAAGTAAAGAAGATGTGAAAGTAGAAGTAGAGGTAAAGAATGGAGTGAGTGAGGTTGTTGATGGAATAGTGAAAAGTAGTGCAGTAGAAGAAAGTAAAGAAGATGTGAAAGTAAATGTAGAGGTGAATAATGAGGTGAGTGATGTTAGTGGAATAGTGAAATGTGGTGTTGTAGAAGAAGTAGAAGAAAGTAAGTGTCGTGAAGTGGAAGTGAGTGATGTTGTTGAGGAAGTTAAGTGTAATAGTGTTGTTGTAACAGTGACGTGTAGTGAAGTGGAAGTGAGTGAGTTTGTTGTAGAGGTGAAGAGTAATGAGTCGGAAGTAAAACAATGTAAAGATGTAAGTGTAGAAAAAGGAAAGAAAGGAAAGAAGAGGAAGAAGGGTAAGAGTGGTGCTAAAGTACAGAATGTAAAAGAAGGATGGATGAGACGTAAAGAGGGTGAGCTCTATATGGATTGGTTGTATAGAGTTTTTGAGTATTTCTCTAGCTATGAAAGTGAAGGGGAAGTGTTAAGAAAGTTTTTTGATAAAGTATGGGTATTATAGGAATTCAGATGTGTCTGATCCTGAGTGAAGTAGTGAGTTAGTTTTAGTGTTTGCATGTTTGTATGTAGATGTAGGAGTAGTGGTAGTGGTGAGAGGTAGAGTAGAATTTGTGCTTGTAGTAGTAATAGTAGGAGTAAGTAGAGAGTAGTGTTTGTACTTAGAGTAGTAGTAGGTGAGTAGTGTTTAGTGAGTAGTGTTTCGTATGTGGGGTGAACGGTATGTTTTTTTGTAGGTGAGCAGTGGTTGTGCTGATGGTGTTGTTTTTTTGTGCTGTGTAAAGTGTAAGTGGTAAGTGGATTGTTTTGTACAAGTGAAAGGTGTAGGAGAGAAAGGTATAAGATTGATAAGATTTGTGTTTCTTTTTGTTTCTTAGGTTTGTCTGTCCTATCTTGTGAGTCTGTCCTATCTTGTGAAGATGTGATAGATGTTCTTCTATGTATGAGAAGAAGAGAAGATTGAGAAGTTGAGGAAGAACATGGAGTGTTTCCCAGTTACTGTGTCGACCAAGTCGGAAGTAGAAACACACAGGTGTTTCTGGTTTGATCAGTGTTATTATTTATTAAAGTTTCTATTTTTTCCATTACAGTCATTGTTATTTAAAGTAATATGTGAGGTACTGTGAACTGTAGTGACAAGTACAAGTCGTAAATCTAGTACTCTTATGTGTGTGTAGAGAGCAGTATTTAGTAATCGTAAATGTGGTTACATACAAAGTTATCCTCGTGGTAATACCTTGCATAGTTTTGTAGTTACGGGTGTACACCTGGAGGACCATTGTGGTATAGAGGAGTTGGTGGTAACCTAGTATCGGTATGTACAAATCATTGTTATATATGTAAATACTGTTCATTAGGTATAAAGTGGTACCTAAAGTAAAACAAGTCCTTTTTTCGTTGTTCACTTAAGTAACCATTGTTGGGGCTACTGTTACAGCAGCTCCAGGCCCACCCTGAAGCTCCAGACTCGCCCAAATATCTGGATCCAGCCTGAAATATACCTAAAGGCTGTACGCCTTTACTATATTTCTCTTATTTTTCATTTGATTTTACAACTTATATTTATATGTATGCCTTCTAATCATGACATGTTCTTTTCTCCCATCCTGCTAATCACATCATCTTTAGGCATCTTGAATATATGGTACTTAGCCATTTTCAGATTGTTTAATTATTTTTCTGAGTGACCAATTTTCATTGGCCTCCTGTCACATCATCGACTTTGAGTCCTCCCTTTTGTTGTCAAAAGGATTGCCACAATCTTGAAGACGTGAGATATTTTACATTTACATTTATATGGTTTATAGTTTTGTCTTTTTTAGATGTGGCTGTCGCTCCATTATATGGCTTATTCACCAGTATGTCTTTTTTTAGATTGATTTACCAGCTCTTTGCCGTCTCTCCAATACCAGTGTTCACCCAAACAGAGAGATTACAACAATCTCCCAGGGTAAGCCATATTACAATGCTTAATTCTATTTTTGTGTTTTCTGTTATGGAGCGTATGTACATAATTCAAATGCCTATTCTTTTCAATTCATCTAGGTGCCATCGCTGGGGTCTAGCACCATTCTTGGTATCACTCTTGCCATCGCTGTTTTCTGGACTGCTTTTTATTGCTGTTTATCCTGTCTCAAGTTTTGGCGGCACTCATTCAATTCGGATCTCGAACATCAGTCAATTCCGGAGCAAAAAACAAGAAACACAACGTTAAGTGATTGTTCTTGTGTTTGCATCCTATACCTTATCACACATACTAATCTTCTTGTTCCAGTAGTAACTAACATTTACTCTGGAACTCTAACTTGACATTATTTTTGGTTGTGTTCTGCTTCTTAGAACCAACCGACAGTTGTTAGCTATCAGATCAAACTTAGATAATCCTCCCCATAAGTTACCTTTAATAACGTTCATTTTACAACGTTTTTATTTCCCCTCTATTAATGAACTTCACTCCAACGTTTATTATTATTAAAATATTCAAGGAGGGTTCTTCAGTTCACGGGTGAATTACTCACTCACAGAAGACTCGTATTTTGCAGAAGGAATAAATTGGAAGCCTTCAGGTGATTAGTGTAGTACCGTTAGGCTAAAGTCTTGCCATTAACAGTTTAACAGATGTGGGGGTAGATAGATATTAACACTTTAGTTATTTATTATTCGACTAACCTCTTAACACCTTCGTCACCACAGTAGCATACTAACTGACTAATTTTTCTCTCTTTCTCTATTAGTATTAGAATTAATCCATTAATCATTAACAGACAGTTCCTTTCAGTCTCTGATTTTCGACGCTGTATTAGTTTCCGATCTCACTTTCTAAATTTATTGGGTGGTTTGGGGACTCTGTTTACAGTATTAATCCGGGTCTTTTTTTTCCATTAACTCTCCCTAACATACTCTTTAAATTTAGTTGGCGCCCGAACAGGGACTGCCATTTTAGTTACTATACCTATAGTAGGGTTTAACAATTAGATATCAGGGTAGATACTACATACCTGAACAATCCAATTCGCGAATTCTGCAATACAATTCCCTTATGTATTGTTCGAGTTCCAAAGTACTAGATACAGCTTTAGTTTAATTACAGTATCAAACTCCTTTTTCCTACATCTTTTCCCTCTTATCATCCTTCATTTATATTTCGTTGTTTTGTTTATGTTTTATTTTGCAATATTGAAATATTGAAATAAAATTTATGTACTAACCCTAATGACGTCTTTAAACAGATTTTCAGAATTGGGGTGTGATGGGGAGAATGTGGGAGTGGATGGGGTTGAGAGTGGACGTATCATGGGAGCAGTGGGCGGTGATTTGGTGAATGTCGGTGGAGATATTGAGGAGGAGGAGGAGATGCCTCCACCAACTCAACAAGATCTGTTAAAGTTCATTAGAGAGATGGAGAGAGATGATCAAAGCAGAGTTCAGAGAGATTGAAGAGATCCACCACCACCAAGATTTCCTCAACAGTTATCAGACCAGGTAGACCCAGTGAACCCACCTCTTCATGAGTTCCTGGCTACCATTAAGCAGGAATTTAAATTCCTGAAAGAGGAAATGGCATTTTTGCGGGCTCAGCAACCGCCAATACTGCCGCAACAGTCGCAGCAAACAGTTGTTCCTCCTAATGTTGTTGCCACTCCTCCAGTGACGACAACAGATTTATTATCAAATGAGATGGCTCTTATGAACTTCGGTTCACCAGTGTCCCCAATGGTATCAGCACCAATGGGACAACACAGTTCTATCCAGGAACTACGGCTCAAATATATGGAGGTTCCCCTTATTCTGACGTTATTTACACAACGCCCACGACGACTCCCATTACACAACAGACTGACGTGACTAACAGACAGCCGTATACTATACCTCCTTATTACAGTCAGGGTATGAATGATCCCTTGACTTCGAGTACTTCAGAGATACCGATTACAGTTCAACAGGCTGGTATCGCACCATTAATCAATACCAGATCATATCTTGTTCCTCCTCAACCACAACAACCGATTTTCTCTCTTGCAAACAATAGAGAGCCAGCGCCAGCACCGATTCTTGCGCCAAGTAGATTGGACATTCTGGAGTGTCATATGCTTCTGATGTCCCAATCTATCCTCTATCTGGCGGAAATCGCCAAGAACTCAAGGAAAGTGAAAATGGCTGAGCCAGGGAAATTTAAATACGAGGCAGATCAGGATTTGGTTAGTTATTTTGCTGATTTTGAACAGTACGGTACTGTTCATTTAACTACCCAAATGCGCCTCATCAGTGGTTAAGGTTGCTAGGCAGGCAACTCGAAGGATCGTTTCTACAACTCTAACAATTTGTTAATCAAAGATGACAGAAACTACGGATCCGTCAAAGAACCCTTATTAACTTGGTATCAGCAAGAGGAGAAAAGAAATGACGCACATAAGCTGAATGCTTACCACTCAGCTTATAGGACTCCCGGTGAAAGCGTCCGTATGTACGATCTTCGCCTGGAACATCTAGCTAAGAAAGCCTATCGTGGGCTAGAGATGAGAGAGCATGACTCACTACGTACCGTTTTTCTTTTAAGTCTTCCTCCTTATGTTGAAAAATGAATATCAGAATACATAAAGCAGCAAGAGGAAGATAGTAATATCCGTGTTACCTGGCGGAAGATAGTAAATCTTGCAGACTCTTACGACCAAGATTACAATAAAGGGAAGAATGTAGCCACTTCTTCTAACAGCCGGTTTACAGTTTCTCCTGATCAACCTAAACAAGACTTGGACGAGACAATCAGAATAGATATAATTAATCCAGGTTGGTCGGAGGTTTTGCATTCACAACATGCACAGCCACAATCTCCTACAACAAACAATACCCGCCAACAGAATACACGTAACTATAACAATAAAAATACTTATCCCTCATCCAATAACAGATGTAATCAGACCCAAAGCACTTACACACCGACACGTCACAACGAGAACACTAACAGAAAACACCTCGTTTGTGATTACTGTGAGAATGTTGGGCACGTGATGGATGAATGTTACAAGTATTTAGGAGTATGCTCGTATTGTCGAAAGAGGGGGCATAAAAGAACTGAATGTAGGTCTATCAGATCCCCTCCACGCACGAAACAATTGAATTCTGGTAGAGTGTGACCGTTTTGTAAGGGTCCACATGCGGAAATAAACTGTTCACAAAGGACACCACTGCCCAATGCACAAAGGACTCAGAGGTCGCCCACAAATAACAGGCAAAACAGATCCCAACAGGCCTCTGGTTCAAACAGAAAACATAATTCCCCACGCGCGGACAATACACATAGAACACAGACTACAAGTGACTCACCAAGGCTGCAACGAAAGTTTCTAGATCCTTGCGACTGGTGTCACAAGTCACATCTAGAAGGCCGTTGTATGGGTCCTTCTTCAGATGAAGCAGTACAAGCAGGAGCTTTAAACTGCAGGTCTCCACGGATATGAGCCCTCCAGTGGAGAAGAATAGTTCACAGCAGCTCATGGATTCAAATGCCCAAGTAGATATAGCAAATAGTGATAGAAGTAGTGCTAGTACTATAGACCCAGTAGTCGTTAGTAGTAGTGCTAGGAACCTTCTTCCAGACACCATAGTGACTAGTGATAGTAGTAGAGATAGTTACTCTCTCCTTCAGTAGTTGTATGTAGTAGTAGTAGTCGTTCCCCTACGGAACCAGTAGTATCAGTCGTAGCGAGTAGCCTTATGATAGGAAGTAGTGATAGTCATAGCGATAGGCAGGCAGAACCATCAGCAGAGATTCAGCAACCACTCATCCAGTCAAACAAATGCTTGAATATGGCTGAGGGAGATTTGAGGATGATCCCTGTAAATCTCAGTTCAGCCAAGGTCAATCCACTGTTGATAGTTCTGGTTTCTACGGTTGCATGGTTGATAGCGGTTCAGGCGCAAGCCTGATCAGCTCTGCTTTAGTTGCTGACATACTTCCTCATGCCGAGCTTTTACCCTCTTCGGAGGAGGGCATAAGGGCAATCAGTGGATTGCAGCGACGGAACGCGGTTCCTGTGGAACATTACATCAAACTTCCGATCTTTTTTGAGAATGGTTTCTCAGTTCCACCTTCTTTATTCTTTATAGTTCCTGCCGACCTTATGCCTGAATTCATCGTTCTCTGCGCAGCTACTCTTCGGGAACATAACCTTCTCCCGGATTTAACTCGTAGGGAGTTAGTTTTTCATTCGGGTCAGAGAATGGAGGTAGTGGCTAAAGACTATTGTTTTAACAGACCTTTCTTCAATTGTGTTTCGGCCCATTCTCTTACCATGTTTCCCCATTCTTGCCGATTCTTGGACATTACAGGCCCACCAGATACACCTTCAGTTTTAGTAGGTTTTCAAGGGAGGGAACATCCTACTCTTATTCCTATCCCTGGTGTGGTGGACCTCAATTCTTCTAATCCTCAGGTTGCTATTTTCAATCCTTCTGATCGACCACAATATATTCGAAAGAATACAATTGTCGGTCGTCTTTCACCTTTATCTGTGGAAACAGATTTACAAATCAACAACTTGCGAGTGCAAGTGGCCAAAGAATCGGATTCCAACGAATCAGTTTCATCTGCTTGGATTGCAGATCGTTTAATGGAAGAGTTTCATATCTCGGATTTACAGCTAACTGATAAACAGAAACAAGATTTAATTACTGTTTTGTTAAACCACCAGGCCGCATTAAGCGTTGGTGACCACGATGTTGGTGTAGCCACTAATATCACTCATTCCATAGAGCTAGAGACCGACAGACCTGTCCGAATTCCTGTCCACCGTTTCCAAGGCCCTTTGGCCCAGGAGATCGAACAGCAATGTCGGGATCTATTGAAACAAAACATCATTCGTCCAAGCAGATCTCCTTATTCAGCTCCAGTTGTACCGGTCAGAAAACCAGACGGCTCGTTACGATTGTGCATAGACTATCGCAAGCTCAATAACGTGACAAAACCAGATTCTTATCCATTGCCTAACCTTATCGACATGATTTACAATATGTATGGTAACACATATTTCTCTACTATAGATCTTATTAAAGGTTATTACCAGGTCGCAATGGAAACGGACAGTATTGAGAAGACGGCGTTTTCCACACTGTTTGCTCAATACGAGTTTCTTAAGATGCCATTCGGTGTAATGAACGGTCCGGCGACATTCCAATGTGGAATGATGCTTGCTCTGGCCGGGTTGCTGTGGTCCAAGGTGATGGTTTACATAGATAATATCATCTTACTCAGTAACAGTTTTGAAGACCATCTTGTCACCCTTGGACAAGTCCTTTCTGCTTTAGAAAGGAATGGCTATAAACTTAAACCCAGCAAGACAAAGTTATGTCGAACTGAGGTTGAATTTTTAGGCCATCACATTTCCAGCAAAGGGATTTTGCCCTTACACAAGAATATACAGGGAGCATTGGAGTTTCCCGTTCCCACTACAGTGAAACAGCTTCGCCAATTTCTGGGGATGGTGAATTTTTATCGCCGTCATATCCCACATTGTTCCCAGATCAGTAAACCGTTGTCCTGCCAAACGGGGGGTAAAACAGTTAACTGGACCCCAGAGTGTCAACGTGCTTTTGAGGAATTAAAACAGGCCCTGGTAAACCCCCGTTTGCTAGGATTTTTCCCGATTTAACTCCACTGCATCTCAATGGAACGTTCCATGTGACGCCTCCGAATTGCGCCGGGGGGGCGTGTCTCTCGCACAATACAGAATTTGATGAAACGCCGACCAATAGCTTTCATATCTATGACCTTTAATGGTGCTCAGAGGAATTACAGAGTCATAGATAACAGCTTTACGATGGGCAGTAAAGTCTTTGAGACCTTTTCTGCGGGGAGTCAAGTTCTCATCTTTACTGATCACTATGCCTACGTCTACTTTACAGGACATGAGTTCTTAGTCGATGGTCGACTAGCAGCACCTGAGGAAGTTAAGAATTTGATTTCAAAAATTCGACACATTGCCGGTAAAAGCAATGTTGTAGCCGATGCCCTCTCTCGCTCACCTGTTGATCCTTCGTCTGATTCTCCTCAGGATCTTGATCTTTCTGTACCACCTTCTGTGGATTTTATCCCTTCTGGATATTTCGTCTTGGAAGTAGCGGGAGGCAGCGATTCCTTATATCGTTGTTTCTCCATGTTTCTCTATGGGTCATCTGATCAACATGGCGAACTGCGAGCAATGGTTGTAGAAGAACTTTGGAAACATTCACCTAAATATCGGTTACATGGCACGTGCAAAAGAAATTACGTCTTTTACAGCTTCCTGGACAATTGCCCATTCCGGAGGTCATTGATGCCTTCTGTGATCTTTTTAAGGTTATGGTGTGCGTCTACTATATATGACAAACGTTCCCATTGGTGTCTATGGAAGGTTCAGGTACGGTCAACAAGGTTTGCTTGTTCTTAAGGGTCTGGATGTATAATGTACAAGCCTCCATATTCTAAGAGGTATAACTTCTCTAGGTTTCACATATATCACACCTCCTCAGGCGGATTATCGCAGCACCGTTATTCATAAGGAGAGGCGGCTGGTCACCAGTTCTTACTATATATAGAGTACGAGTCATCACCTCACGATATGTACTAATCTATCCCAACATACTTCACATAATACTGTGTTGCGAAATTCCACTATTACAAGTTATTCATTCCTCACTACATTCTAGGCGGGGCAGGGTGGGGAAGCCCTATTCAAGGAGGGAACTTCTCTAGGTAAAATTTTTTTTCACCCCTTTCAATTAAAAGAACCGGCGTAAGGGCGTGCGCATTACGCCCCTCATTCCAAGCCAGAGGCCGCGGCATTACATATAATTAATCAGACCACCTTGCGCTTGCTTTTAGCCCTGATGTATATCTCGGCTGTTTGGGTAAACCTATTCTCTATTGTTCACATTTCTATCAGCCTCTTTCTCATAACGTCCTGGTTCTGGGAATTCTGGGAGGGGATGGTCATGGGGGGGTGCAGGGTGGAATTTGCGGGATGCCATGCGGATATGGATGTTGAGAAGTGCGGAATGCGAATGCGGAGAAGAATGCGGATGCAGATTACATGCATTCATCTCATCTCTTTTCATGTACACTAGCTTCAGACATAATCAGTGACACTGTAGAATTTACATTCATCTCAGCCTCACTGAATACTCCTGCCTATTTAGATTCTATCAGAAACATTGTTGTTGGCTGTAGTGATTTATTATTATTATTATTTTTAATTTTAAAATTTAATATAACTGAAATAATTTTTGTAAAAATAATTTTAGATATAGCTAACTTTAAGTACATTTTTCATATAAACACAGTTAACAGAGTTGAAGATTGCCCTCGTGGTATTCAACTACCAGTATGATAAGTCGACAACTGTTATGTTCTTTTGTTACTCAACATTTTTTCAATTTGATACACAGACACTTATTATGTGCATTTCATTTATAAATATGTAAATATTAAATTTAAAAATCAGAAATCGTAATGGTAATTCAGTATTTGATATTTATACTTATTGAAAATTAATTCTTAAATGAAATTAAATAATTTATCATAAAAGTTTTGTAAATAATAATTATTAGATCAGCTTTATAGTTTAAACAATGAAAAGTTCAAAATTGCAAAATTGAACATTTGCATTTATTTAAATCGAAAATTAATTAAATTAATTAAGTTAACTTCAAGCTGACTTGTAAATATTAAATTTCAATTTAGTAGAACGGAACAAGAATAAAACTTTATTATTTATGTACCTACATTACACTGGCCAATTGGATCTTCTTCCAAACATTGCTAATAACCACCTTCTCTCTGAAAATAGAAAATACAGAAGCAGGATATGAATTATGTCAGGGTGGATTACAGTTCGGGTCGGACTATCCACGACTGTCCATCCCGTATTGAAACCCTCATGAGAACCGACGTAGACTTCATCCTGATATGGGCACTTACACCCTTGGCTTGGCAAAAGAAATCCATCACAAATGGAGATAAAACAGCAACAGTCTTTGAGCCAGTGCTCAACTTTACGGTCGAGGGTGTACCCAGTATCATGGAACAAATTACAAAATATGCCAAAAAGAAAAATCCGAGGGTCAAAGTTTACCTCATGATTCCAACAGTTAAAGACATGTACGTCTTTAACCAAAATCGGATCACGAAAGCATGGGGTCCAGCTTTTGCCGATCACCTCAAAGATTATGACTCCATGTCCCCTCGGTTAATGAGAGAACACACTATCTGTTCCATCATCCGGTTTGAAGATTTGGCATATTTTAGATACAAGTGGACAGATAAAACCACTCTTCGCGGTAGTGAGGTTTTTAACTACTACTATGGAACAAAACGAAACACTCCGGAGTATAAAAGCACCCCTCACATCAGATACATCAAGAAGAAGCAGTTGTACCTTCAAACTCCGATGCTTTATGATGGGTTACATGCTAATCGTTTGTTCCTAGAACAATTCTTGCGGAAGTACAAGAGCTTCTTTACTTCTCACGCACTTTTACGTCCACAGCCTTCTGAACGCCGTGACGTTACCTCCCGAACCAGCCGTCGACCATCTACTTTAACGAGAAGTGAAGAAAGGGAGAGAATCATTCAGTCTGCCATCGAACCATTATCGCCCGTCAACTTCTCTAACGTTGTAAGGGTGAGCTCACCCTTGAGAGGTCATGTTGCAAAACATTTATTATCTTTATGCTTAAGTATTTTTTTTATTAACTTTAAGGAAACTAGTAGTAACTTTAGTAATTGTAGATACTATTTTAATTTGGTTGCACAATCGGTAATTGTGAAAGGTGAAATTCACTATGTGTTTAGTTTTATGGTTTATTATTATTTAAATTTAAATATATTTATAATTCAATTAATTTATGTTCATAATTATTTTCTTTATTTATTTTGTGTGTCATGTATTTGTGTATGTGCCATACCCAAATATATGTCACATGTATTACAAGTATTTATCATTTCAGCGTTCTTAGCTTTGCTTTATGTTTAACTTTTCCAATCATAGTCATTAACTCAGTTTAGGCAGGGACATTATATGTCAGTCAATTGTGGATGTTCCTGTTTTCAAAGTTCTTAGAAGTCTATATTATTGAATTGAATGTATAAGGTATGTTAAATATAAAAACTTAACGCACACATTTCATATTTCATAATATTATGGTATTATGTTTATATTATAATAATTTTATTGCAGACAGAACTTCCATGTTTTCTGTTCTGTTCTCTGCCTGCTTGATAACATAAAGTCTAGACTAGTCTAATAAAGCGTCGTTGAAATCGTCCCACAATTGGGGTATGTTCTCTATTAGTCATTAATGTTTCAATTTGTTTAATTAAATTAATTTGCGAGAAAGGTTATTAAAATGTTTAACTGTTTTTACACAGACAACGGGAGCTGGGGCTCCTTAATACTCAAAAATCATTGAAACTAATCTGGGGAGCAGAAACTTAACTTCTCATTTGTTCCGGAGCTGGGGCTCCATAATCAATCTTATATTTCGGACTTGGAAGCAAGAATTCATTAAAGCTCTTTTTAAGACTAGTGTTGCCATAATACCAACTCTTTTTCAAACTATATCAGAGATAACTTAGGATTGCTCAAAAACATAAGATACAAATTTAAGTAACCAAGTGTTCTTATGATAATTAATTATTGTCTTAGTAAAATATAACATGTCGAGCCGGGATTAGTGGGTTAGATAGTATCAAATTGTATAGGTTTAATCTATTCTTGTCATGACTCATTATATCGAATTTTTGTAAATAGTTATTAGCCTTAAGATTACTTTCGTCGGTTTAGGGACATTTAGTAACCGCAATCAACCTGAATAGCTTGATTTCGGTCGTAAATGTCCATTGTATATTATATTGTACCATTATATATAACTACTCATATATTCATAGTAATATTGCCAAAGTAGAAATTCCATATTGTACTGAATTGTTTGGTTAAATTATAATCTTTAATCTTTAATTAATCATTAATAAACTTTATAATTGGTACTTTAGGAGTAGTTTATTTCACCATTTCTTAAAACTACTTATTCTCTCTTTCATCCTTCTATCTGTCTTTGTATAAATTAGAAGTGTTACTCTGAACACAGAAAGTGCAATGTTAAAAATAACAAGTAATAATAGCTGCTGCCGTGCGCTTTAAGGTGGTCCCTGTGACATTTTGACTCTGGGGAGGCTAAGGCTTAAGCTCCTATCTGGGCTAAATAATTATAGGAGCACCATTCATTGCTCGTAATAATATTAAGTGAGGAAGTAGGGGATCACTTGTGCAGGGGGCGACCACATTACGGGCTAATTCAATCTCCCACACTTTTTTCCATCAATTACCCTGCTTGGGTTGCCTTGAATTAAAACACAAGCGTGAGTGAATCACCTCTCTCCGCTACATACCCTTATATTTTACGTGGCGCCCGAACAGGGACCACATTGAAGCGTGGCAGCATAGTAGAAATAACCGTAGATTGTAGATTCTTTCTTATGCTACTATAAACATAAAAAGTAGATACTCTAATTTAGTAACTTTACCTTAATAACTGTAGAACGTACATTTAGTGCAATAACATAGTAGTTTTTACATAAAATAACACTAGAAAATCATTGTAGTACTAGTATTATATTACCTTGAAAATATAGTCCCTTAAAGAAACTACTGTAGTACTGGGATTACCAGATTATTACTGTTTAGACGTATACATTATTTATTAACTTGTAAAGTAAACACTAGTTAGTGTAATTATTAGTGTAATATAAGTAATATAATATCACTAAGTTCTTGACTGATTTAACCCAGGTTGCATGTGTATGTAATAAAGTTGACATTTTGAATTATTTTAAAGTATTATATTACTATTTTGAATTATTTTAAAGTATTATATTACTATACTATATACTTTATTTATGTTTATGCATTTATTTATTTAATTATTTATTTCTAGGTGAATATTTATGAATTTGTATTTTTTTTAAATATGATTATATAATACTTTGGCAAAGCCTTTTAGCCTATTGGCCTATCAGAACTGTCTTTAGGTAGGAGAGATTCTTTAGCTGCAATTCTCATTATACTATACCTTAATTCAATAAAAATCATTAGTAGCTATTTTTTTCCCAATTATTAACTTATGTTAGGAAATAGTAGCCCACATACTTATCTCTATTAACTATAGCTATAAGAACTGAAATCAGTTAAACCATTAGGTAGGTTAGTTATATTCATAAGAAGCCACTGGTCTCAATACTACTGAGACATACATAAGAGAAAAAGCCACAGGCCTATCAAGACTCTAGGGTTTAGGTCATAAACATCATACTATTAAATAAAATAAAATATTTTTTTTAATATTCTTATAAACCATTAATTAATTTTTTTTTTTTGGATAAAAATAAAAATGGAACAGCCGGATAAAGACCGACTGGAGCAGTTTTTGGAGTTGGAGAAGGAGTCAGGTGATCACATCTTTAACCCAGACGCTCTGTCAGTATCTCCTTTGAGAGGAGCTAGGGGGGGGGGGTTTGAATGTTGAAGAAAAGGTGAATGTAATTTTGGATGAATTTATTGGTAAAATGTCTATATTACAAAAACGCAAACAAATGTTAATGAATTCATGTAAGGAAAGTGTTCAATTAAATGCTAATGATGAATCAGAGACCGTACAGACTGATGTCGGACAAGGGGAAAATGTCCCAAGATCTGATTCAGTAGTCTCGCCATTAGATGCGGCAAACCTACATTCTGTTCAGAATAGTCCAGTTAGACCAAAGTATGTGACTGGCACTGCGAAACCTAGAAATAATAAAGTAGAAAATATAGCGCCACATTTGTCACATTTTCAGGTGCCTAATTCACATAAGTCAGTTTTGACACAATTGGAAACAATGAAACAACAACAAGCTTTGATGATACAAGCTATAGCACTCCTTACGGAGTTAGTTAAAAGTTCACATAAGGTAAAAGTTCTTGATCCAGGAAAATATTGCTATGAAGCAGATCAAGAGTTCCTTCAATACATGACAGAATTTGAAGTTTATTGTACCCACAACTATCCCAGATCTCCTCAACAATGGTTGAGGTTATTGGGTGGGCAGTTGGAGGGGTCATTCCGCCAACTCTATGATTTAGTTATTAAAACAGATAGAAATTATTATTCAGTAAAGAAAATATTAATAAAATGGCATAAAGAGGAGGAGAAGAAGAAAGATGAACGTAATTTATGCACATATCACGCTGCCTGTTTAGGAAAAGGATAAAGCATCCGTATGTTTGCCTTGCGGCTAGAGCAATTGGCCACGAAGCCATATGATGGGCTCGATATGCGTGAGCATAATTCATTAAGAGAAGCTTTTATATTTAGTTTACCTAAAATTGTTGAAGAAAAGATGCGAAATTATCTGTTAGAATATGATTCTGACACTTTGCCAAAACTTTCGTGGGAACGAATTGTAGAACTGGCAGATAAATACGATTGTAAATACTGTAAGGATTGAGCCTTCACTCCTTTTTATAATACATTCAAATTAAACCAGAGTTCGTCCGACCCTGATCAACTCAAGGAACCCATACATATAAATGTAATGAAAGCCAGTTATGCTGAGTCTTTGAAGACGAGTATAGGGTCTACGGTTCAGAATACTAATAATCAACAGAAAAAGAAGTGCTTCTAATATGAAACAAAAATTCGAAGAGAAAAAACAGCCTCAAACAAAGGCATTTCATAAAAATTATGACCTCAGGGTCCATATACCCAATAAAAAGGTACCTCAATGTGATTACTGTGACATATATGGACATGTCATGAGTAATTGTTATAAGTATCTGAATATATGCTCCTACTGCCGAAAGAAAGGACATAAAAGAAAAGACTGCTGAATTCATAAGGCTTTTGCAAAACCCAGAACTGAAAATCCGGTACCTGGTTCGCACAGTGGAGGTTCTCATCTGGGAGATCATGTTCATAGGGAGATAAAGAAGAGTTCCCCACAAATCCAAGAGGGAAATGTATCTTATAATAAATCAAGCAGAACGTCCATACCGGATGACATATCCAATAAATACACATTGAAAAGGAATCAAGCAAATTATAGTGCATCACAGAGTCAAGAACAAGGGGAACTGCAACCTCAGCGGGAACCAAAGAAACCAAGACCATTTCTTGATCCGTGTTCCTGGTGTAAACTAGCACACTTCGAGGGTCAGTGTTTGGGAGTGGATAGTTCCGAAACTCCCGTATTACCGCAGTTAAATCGCAAGACTCCACAGATGTGAGCCGTTCTGTGGAGGAAATCCCTGTCATTGGTATGGAAATTAGGGAAAAGGCTCCTTTATCGAAGACAAAGATTATAGATAAGGTAAAAAGTGACTTAGGAGTAGTATCTGTTAGATTTTGCCAAGGTAAGGTGGAACCACTCATAGTGTGTGTGGCTTTTAAAGAAAATAGTTCAGGGTTTTATGGTTGTTTAGTTGATAGTGGTTCGAGTATTAGTTTAATTAGTTCCGATGTTGTAAAAGAATGGCCAGATATCAAGTTGTTGCCTTCGGCAGACGAAGGCATTAGAGCGATTAGTGGTTTACAGCGGGACCAAGTGGTACCCATTAGTTCATTTATTAGATTACCCATATTTTTTGAGAATGGATTTAAGACTCTTCCTACTCCTCTTTTCGTAGTTCCTGCAGAATACATGCTCCACTATGTTGTGTTGGGAGCGTTAACATTAAAGGAAAGTGACCTTATACTAGACATGTTCAATAGAGAACTTCTTTATAGATTTGGAGATGAATTTGAAATCGTGGCTAAAGACTATAGCCTACGGATACCATTTTATAGTTGTGTTACAGTCAGTTCTATTGCAATACCCCCCTATTCTTATAAGTTTGTTGGTGTTAAAGGTTCTTCGACGGATATTAATGGTTTGGTGGGGGTGAAAGGGGGAGAAAACAAGTCGTATAACGTTGTACCAGGTATTGTGGATTTAGATACACCTGGAGCATCCGTGGCAGTGATGAACTTTTCTGATAGAACTCAGTTCATTAGGAAAGATACTATCATTGGTGAGTCCGTCCCAATGGTGGATATACAATTGGACGCGCAAATGTGTATGGTAGAAAGTAATATTCCCAACAAAGAGTTGGATGTGTGGACAACTGACCGATTAGAGAAAGTTTTCCTTGTCGGAATTCCCCATTACCATAGATCAAAAACAAAAACTTATTCAAGTGTTATTAAAACACCAAAATGTGTTGAGCAGAGGAGACTATGATGTCGGAGTGGCAAAAAACATCACACACGCTATAGAAGTGGTGGATAATCGACCAGTCCGTCTCCCAGTAAGACGTTTCCAGGGTCCACTTGCTCAGGAGATTTTGGTGTTGTGAGATATTATGAATTCAAAATATTATGACTTCATGCAAGATATATCGCTAAATTTTTGAGAGAGTTATTATATTTTGAATAGCTAAGTGCAAGATTAAAAAAATTAAATGTTACAAAAACCGATTCTTTTCCTTTACCAAATCTCATAGATATGATCTACAATATGTATGGGAATGTATACTTCTCAACTATAGATTTGGTAAAGGGATATTACCAGGTGTCCATGGAGCCAAACAGTATTGAGCGAACAGCCTTCTCAACTCCCTTTGCTCAATACGAATACCTTAAAATGCCGTTCGGGGTTAAAAATGGGCCCGCAACCTTTCAGCGAGGGATGATGCTCGCCTTGGAAGAGTTGCCTTGGGCGAAGGTCATGGTGTACCTCGACGACATAATTGCGATGGGTGAAACATTTGAGGAACACCTGGACATCTTGGAGCAGGTACTCATAGCACTGGAACGTAACGGCTATAAACTAAAACCAAGTAAGACCACCTTATGTCGCACGGAAGTCGAATTCTTAGGACACCGTATTTCCAAGAAAGGTATACTCCCATTGGAGAAAAATCTTAAAGGGATATTAGAATTACCCGTCCCCTCAACAGTAAAACACCTGCGTCAATTTTTGGGGATGGTGAACTTCTATAGAAGGCATATCCCTAATTGCTCTCAAATTGGAAAACCATTATCCTGTCAGACCGGAAGTAGGTCTATTTGTTGGACACCAGAATGTCAACAAGCCTTCGAGAAACTAAAGCAAGCTTTAGTGGATCCTTGTTTATTGGGATTTCCCAATTATGAACCTAGCGGCAGCCCAATGGACGTTTGCATGTGGATGCCTCAACATTGGCGGGGAGCATGCTTAATCCAATTCAGGATGGTAAAGAAGCATTGCTTATATCTCTATAAGTTTTAACGGGGCCCCAGAGAAATTATGGCACAATTGACAAAGAACTAACAGCATTGCGATGGGCCGGTCAAATAATTGAAACCAATTTCTGATGGGGGTTCAAATTTCATAAATTTACACAGATTACATGATCACTCATTATATTTACGAAACATAGCTTGGGTGGATGGGCGGTTAGCCGTATATGGAGAATAGACGAAATTCCTTTAAATCCGTCACAATGCAGGTAAAGATAATGTACGGTTGCTGAGCGCTTTCTATTATCACCTGCGGGATTGAAGAAAGAAGCTGAGAATGCAGATCAGAGTGAAGATAGGTGATTCTATTCCGGAGGGTTTTGATGTAGAGGAGGTGTCCGGTGGAGGAGATTCCTTATACAAGTGCTTTTCATTATACTTGTATGGGAATCCAAGCCACCATAATGAACTTAGGGCCTCTATAGTTGACGAACTCAGAAAACACCCGTTTAAATATCATCTTCAAGGGAAACACGTCCAAAAGAAAATAAGGTTGATGGGCTTTCCAGGTCAATTACCTTTCCCAGAGGTGGTAGATGTCTTTTGTGACCTGTATAAAGTATGTGTCACAATTTACTATGGAAAAAAATACCCGTTTATGGTTCATGGGAGTCAGTAAGGGACAGTAATTTGTTTTGAGCTGTCTTAGAGGGCAGATTCACGTACAATTATTTGAAGAAGTCTCAGGACGTTTAGAAAGCTAAAAGGCAAAAGGGAATATGAGTGAAAATGTAGAGGTAATAATTACCCACGCATCATAAAAATTTAAAGTACCGACCACTCATGAAAATAAAAGAAATGTACCACAACTTCATTGTAAAATTGGGAATATGCCACTGCACATATAAGAAATACACCAACTCATGTCCCCAAAAGGTGCCACCACTCATTGATATTAAGCGGGATTATGGGGGTCGTGTTATAAAAGTGGGAAGTGGGTACTACGTTAGTGGGTAAAACATTAATAGTCTAAAATTTATAAGTTTATATTATATAAGGGTACTACTTTAGTGGGTAAAACTTTGATATTGTTTTTTTTTATTTAAATTTCGTATAAAAAGAGATCTTACTTTTTCCATGAAAAACTTTGTAAATCTAACATAAATTAGTTTATATTTTTTTTTTTTTTTTTTTTTTTTTTACGTGTAATGGGATGTCTTCTTCAATAAAAACTTTCAAAGTATTTCTAAATATCATCATTTTTTTTTTTTTTTTTGAATAAAATTTTTGTTTGGTTCTATAAAATCATAATTAACATAATTAACATGGTATTAAAAAAATTATTTGAAGTTATCTTAGAATTAAGAAAAAAAAATGTTTCCTATATTAACATGGTTTTAAAAAATGTATTTGAAGTTATCTTAGAATTAAAGGAAAATAAAAATCTTTATTTTTATGAAATCATATAGTAACACGGTTTTAAAAAATAATTTGAAGTTACCTTAGAGTTAAGCATAACTATTCAATAGATTTTTTTAATTGTCTTAGGAATAGTATGTACAGACTGAGTAGATGAGTAGGACTGAGCTTTGCATAGAGTTTATAAGAAGGCAGTTCAAATCTATACTAGGTCTTGTAAAAAGGTCTAAAATCTTAAAATGATCATAATTATCTAATTTTAATTATCATAATCACTAGAAATATTAAAATTATAATTATATTAAAAATTATTTTAAATTAATTTATTTACCTTATATCCATATATATAATTTATAATATATACTTAATTAGGTTAGGATGTCTAACATGTAATCTATTAACAGCAAAAAAAAAAAAAGAAATTTTAAGAGTATGAAAAAATTGCAACATACTACAAAAAAAAAAAAAAGTAAAGAAACAAACTTACTTTACTAAAAATGGAAAAAAATGTACCGTACTATAAAACACCAATTGAAATTATAAAGATAAAAGAAAAAACAAAAGATTAATAAAAAAAGTATGGAAAAAATTTAACCATACTATAAAAATCATATTTGAAAAAATTAAAAGATGAAAGTAAAGAAAAAACAAACATACTTTACTAAAAGTATGGAAAAAATTTAACCATACTATAAAAATCATATTTGAAAAAATTAAAAAAAAAAAGTAAAGAAAACATACATACTTTACAAAAAAATCAGAAAAGTAAAGAAAACATACATACTTTACTAAAAAAAAAAAAAAAAAAATATCCTAAAAAAAAAAAAAAAAAAAAAAAAAATTTAATGTGTGTGTATATATTTCTATATACCCACTGGATTCCTGTTCGGCTTGTGACTTGCGTTCAACAATGAACAAGACGACCGGTGAACCGGAGTTCAGTCGGTAACCTTATTTAATATTCTTTCCAGAAACCAGAAAATGCCTTTATTACTCGCAGTAGGAGCCAGTGAGCTCAAGTTATTGCAGAATGAATAGGAATATTTAAAAAATCATTATCAACTGGATTTGAAGGTAGATTACAAAGCTGGTATGACTATTCACGAATGATGTTTGCCCAGAATACGTCAACATATAACCAAAAATGTAAATTTGATATAATATGTATTTTTATTCCGTTAGCGTGGAAGCGGAAGCTATAACGGCCCAAGAAATAATATAAAATGAGTGTAAATTTTCCACGAATCATTAATGTACTAGAATTACAATTGTATATATTTTGAAAGAAAAAGAAATATATTCATAACATATTAAACTTTAATAAAAAAAATTTGTAACAGGACACTGTAAAATTTGTTTATTATTTTTTTTATTCTTAATTATTATCTTGTTTTGTTTAAATTTAGCCAATCCTGAAAAAGAATTTGTAACAGGATGTGTAATATACGATTTAATGCCTCAAAGTTTGTAAACATTCACCCCATGTTTATCTGAGCCCTTCTACAGATAAATGTTTTGTTAAAACGAGGGGAGGGCTTAGATTTACTACGGGGGGATGTAAGGGTGAGCTCACCCTTGAGAGGTCATGTTGCAAAACGGTGAGCTCACCCTTGAGAGGTCATGTTGCAAAACATTTATTGTAACTTTAGTAATTGTAGATACTATTTTAATTTGGTTGCACAATCGGTAATTGTGAAAGGTGTAATTCACTATGTGTTTAGTTTTATGGTTTATTATTATATTAATTTATATATATTTATAATTATTTCAATTAATTTATGTTATAATTATTTTCTTTATTTTAAATTTTGTGGTGTCTATGTATTTTGTGTATGTGCCATACCACAAATAGTATGTCAATGTATTACAAGTATTGAGTAATCATTTTCAGCGTTGCTTAGCTTTGCTTTATGTTTTTAACTTTTCCAATCATAGTCATTAACTCAGTTTAGGCAGGGACATTATATGTCAGTCAATTGTGGATGTTCCTGTTATCAAAGTTCTTAGAAGTCTATATTATTGAATTGAATGTATAAGGTATGTTAAATATAAAAACTTAACGCACACATTTCATATTTCATAATATTATGGTATTATGTTTATATTATAATAATTTTATTGCAGACAGAACTTCCATGTTTTCTGTTCTGTTCTCTGCCTGCTTGATAACATAAAGTCTAGACTAGTCTAATAAAGCGTCGTTGAAATCGTCCCACAATTGGGGTATGTTCTCTATTAGTCATTAATGTTTCAATTTGTTTAATTAAATTAATTTGCGAGAAAGGTTATTAAAAATGTTTAACTGTTTATTAAACAGACTTCTGGAGCTGGGAGCTCCATAATACTCAAAAATCATTGAAACTAATCTGGGGAGCAGAAACTTAACCTCATTTGTTCCGGAGCTGGGGCTCCATAATCAATCTTATATTTTGGACTTGGAAGCAAGAATTCATTAAAGCTCTTTTTAAGACTAGTGTTGGTTGCCATAATACCAACTCTTTTTCAAACTATATCAGAGATAACTTAGGATTGCTCAAAAACATAAGATACAAATTTAAGTAACCAAGTGTTCTTATGATAATTAATTATTGTCTTAGTAAAATATAACATGTCGAGCCGGGATTAGTGGGTTAGATAGTATCAAATTGTATAGGTTTAATCTATTCTTGTCATGACTCATTATATCGAATTTTTGTAAATAGTTATTAGCCTTAAGATTACTTTCGTCGGTTTAGGGACATTTAGTAACCGCAATCAACCTGAATAGCTTGATTTCGGTCGTAAATGTCCATTGTATATTATATTGTACCATTATATATAACTACTCATATATTCATAGTAATATTGCCAAAGTAGAAATTCCATATTGTACTGAATTGTTTGGTTAAATTATAATCTTTAATCTTTAATTAATCATTAATAAACTTTATAATTGGTACTTTAGGAGTAGTTTAATTCACCATTTCTTAAAACTACTTATTCTCTCTTTCATCCTTCTATCTGTCTTTGTATAAATTAGAAGTGTTACTCTGAACACAGAAAGTGCATGTTTAAAAATAATAACACGTATAATAGCTGCTGGCCGTGCGTTTAAGGTGGTCCTGGTGACATTTTGACTGCTGGGGACGCTAAGGCTTAGCTCCTATCTGGGCTATAAGTAATTATAGAGCACCATTCATATGATCGTATAATAATTTAAGTGAGGAGTAGGGGATCAACTTGTGCAGGGGGCGACCACATTACGGGCTAATTCAATCTCCCACACTTTTTTCCATCAATTACCCTGATTGGGTTGCCTTGAATTAAAACACAAGCGTGAGTGAATCACCTCTCTCCGCTACAACGTTGACCAACATTGAGAGACGATTGGGTGCTGCTCCGTTTACTGGATTACCTCCTTCAGCTTTTGTTCCTCCACCTCAGGTGCCTCACTCCGCCACAGTTTATACGACTCCACAGTTGGAGTACCCATCAACCTCGAGTCATCAGTCCGACTACCTGTCTGTTACTTCGTCAACACCATTATCATATCATCCTCAGCTAGGTGTATCTGACCAGCAACAAGATGATCAAATTCGATTGGAAATGCGGATGATGCTGGAGAAGTATGATTATGGCTCTTTATCAGATTGTCGACGATCTTCATTTTTGAATTCGATAAAAAAATTTATCAACGAAGTGGAACGCATGCTTCAGTCCCGTAGGGCGCGTTTCCCTCATCCTCATTAACAGACGACAGTTTTCAGTTTTGTACATTTGTAAATATTATATATTGCTTTGTCAATATATTTCTGTTTTCGGTTTTCAGTCTTATAGTTCTCAGTTTGTGTGTGTGATAGGGATGTAATTATCAGTCTTTCAGTTATTCAGTTTCTCAATCTCTTCCTGACTCGTCAACATAACAGTTCATGATTATAAGGAATTTAAGTGGGGGCGTAGTTTTAGTGAAGGGGGATGTTGGGGCTACTGTTACAGCAGCTCCAGGCCCACCCTGAAGCTCCAGACTCGCCCAAATATCTGGATCCAGCCTGAAATATACCTAAAGGCTGTGCGCCTTTACTATATTTCTATTATTTTTCATTTGATTTTACAACTTATATTTATATGTATGCCTTCTAATCATGACATGTTCTTTTCTCCCATCCTGCTAATTACATCATCTTTAGGCATCTTGAATATATGGTACTTAGCCATTTTCAGATTGTTTAATTATTTTTCTGAGTGACCAATTTTCATTGGCCTCCTGTCACATCATCAACTTTGAGTCCTCCCTTTAGTTGTCAAAAGGATTGCCACAATCTTGAAGACGTGAGATATTTTACATTTACATTTATATGGTTTATAGTTTTGTCTTTTTTAGATGTGGCTGTCGCTCCATTATATGGCTTATTCACCAGTATGTCTTTTTTTAGATTGATTTACCAGCTCTCTGCCGTCTCTCCAATACCAGTGTTCACCCTTACAGAGAGATTACAACAATCTCCCAGGGTAAGTCATTTACAATGCTTAATTCTATTTTTGTGTTTTCTGTTATGGAGCGTTTGTACATAATTCAAATGCCTATTCTTTTCAATTCATCTAGGTGCCATCGCTGGGGCCTAGCACCATTCTTGGTATCACTCTTGCCATCGCTGTTTTCTGGACTGCTTTTTATAGCTGTTTATCCTGTCTCAAGTTTTGGCAGCACTCATTCAATTCGGATCTCGAACATCAGTCAATTCCGGAGCAAAAAACAAGAAACACAACGTTAAGTGATTGTTCTTGTGTTTGCATCCTATACCTTATCACACATACTAATCTTCTTGTTCCAGTAGTAACTAACATTTACTCTGGAACTCGAACTCGACATTATTTTTGGTTGTGTTCTGCTTCTTAGAACCAACCGACAGCTGTTAGCTATCAGATCAAACTTAGATAATCCTCCCCATAAGTTACCTTTAATAAACGTTCATTTTACAACGTTTTTATTTCCCCTCTATTAATGAACTTCACTCCAACTTTTATTATTATTAAAATATTCAAGGAGGGTTCTTCAGTTCACGGGTGAATTACTCACTCACAGAAGACTCGTATTTTGCAGAAGGAACAAATTGGAAGCGTTCAGGTGATTAGTGTAGTACCGTTAGGCTAAAGTCTTGCCATTAACAGTTTAACAGATGTGGGGGTAGATAGATATTAACACTTTAGTTATTTATTATTCGACTAACCTCTTAACACCTTCGTCACCTCAGTAGCATACTAACTGACTAATTTTTCTCTCTTTCTCTATTAGTATTAGAATTAATCCATTAATCATTAACAGACAGTTCCTTTCAGTCTCTGATTTTCGACATTGTATTAGTTTCCGATCTCACTTTCTAAATTTATTGGGTGGTTTGGGGACTCTGTTCACAGTATTAATCCGGGTCTTTTTTTCCATTACCTCTCCCTAACACTGTGACTTTAGTATATAGGAGTCAAGCTTGATCAACAGGAAACATCCGGTGAGTTAATCTTTGTGTGTTTGTATTAGCTTTGTAACCCTTGATTTTCATCATATATATATATATATATATATATATATATATATATATATATATATATATATATTATAATATATATATATCATATATATAAATATATATATATATATATTATTATTAGATATATATATATATTATATATATAATATATATATAATATAATATATTATATATATATTATATATTATAAGGAGAAAAACTTCTACTTCAAACAATTCCATTTCAAATGAAATTATTTCTGATATTTTTCCTTGAAATTTTTATCATTAGTCCCCTAAAAACTTTTATTAAAAAAATATGTAGAAAAAAGGAAGTGAAAAATGTGATATATTTATTTCATAAAGACTTAAAGAAAAATATATTTTTTTGCATGGAAATCTAATTTAGAGAGGTTTTTTGGCGAGTTTTTGGAGAGTTTTGGAGATTTCCTCCATTTTCTCATTTGCCGAATCTCCGTTTGTTTTCCCATTTTTACCCATTACCAACATTCATTTGGTATTTGAAAAATGGTGCAATAGATTAACTTCAGGGGGAGGTTTTTTACTATTAAGTATTTCCAGCGTCTTGCCAAGCACTTCGTTTTGCCAGAGGAATAAAATAAGAAGAAAAAAAATCTTTCGATTTTTTTCGAATACTAATAGACCGCCATAAGTCTCTTGAACCTTAATTAACTAAGCGTCGAAATTACGAAAAGGACTTACAATTGGCATTCTTTTTTGCGGCACTTTTTTTGGCACTTTCTTTTAGTTCAAATTCACAACACAAGTAGATAAAAAAAAAAATCTTTCTTTATAGGCTTCGGTTTTTCAAAGACTCCCAAAAAAAAAAACAAAGGAAACCTAAATTACTGTCCAAACTTTAAGATTTATAACTAATTCTGTTTAGCAGGAAAATAATTTTTTTTTTATTTTTTTTTTTTTTTTTTTTTTTTTTTTTTTTTTTTTTTTTTTTTTTTTTTTTTTAGTAGGATATTTTTTAAGTACTTTTCTTGTCTTTGTCAAGTTGTTTTCGTTTTTTATTCCTTTATTAATAATTGTTATTTCAACAGCAAAATTGCAGCTCTTATATTTTTTTATTTATTTTAATGCTTCCAAATTATATTTTTAAAAAATTGACTTTTACTTTCTTTATTTTAAAGTTTAAAATACTTCTGACTTTTAATTATTTTGAGTAGATTTAATTATTTATTTGAGTATAGTAAATTAGAAATATTTCTTGTGCTATTTCAATATTATATCGTAACTCACGCGCGGCGCGACAAACACCATACACATACACATTCCAACACATACACATACTACAATTCACACTATACATACATACACATAACACATACACACATAATAATAATATAATAATTAATTAATAATAAATTATTAATATATTAATGAATTAAATAATTTTAATAGTCATAATAATATAATAATTAAATAATAATAATAATAATAATAGAAATAATAATTCCTTTAATTTTTTAAATTTATTCAAAAAGTTTTAGCTACAGAAAATAATGTTACAATTTCACAAAAAAGGTATATAATGATACGTCAGTTATATTTTATAGACGCCTCATACTCATATATTATGACTAGTATATAGTGATATAATATATATATGATATTATAAGCTTTATTATTATATATATATATAGTAGTATTATATAATATATAGTTTTGCTACTAGAGTTTTGACGCATATTAACAACTTTAATTACTTCTTTATTCAGAACAGAATATGCGCAGTATTTTTGCGTTTACAATACGTGCGAAGCCACAACATCCACCACAACAGACAACAACACACACACATACACACACACATATATATATATATATTAGGCTTTATATAATATCTGTATGTGTCTTTATGAGAGAGTATTTATAATATAAATATATTGTTTGTTCTATAGCTATATAATATTAATATATACTTTATATATATTATATATACTATATTAATAAGTCACATTTCAAGGATTTTGCTATTACGTTGTTCTAGGTGAAGCAGGAGACTGTCTTATAGAGGTACAGTCACAGGGATACCGAACCAGAACCCTATTCTATTTATGATATGAGAATATATATATAATATTAATATTTTATTATATTTATATTTATTTATTTTTTTTTCAGTTATATTATTATATATAATATATCACTCATATATCACGTAATTATACGTAGTATATATACTTAAGATATATATAAAAACTATTTTCAACTGGTCATCATATATTTATAATATATATTTATATTTAACCTGGTACTCACTATATACATTTATACATAGTATCCATATGATATATATATTATATATATTATAGAGGATATATATGTATCATTCCGTTTATTTAATAAACTTAATATATATATAGTATATATATGGCAGTTTTTTTTCAGCCGACTATTGGTTAACTCGTCCCAGCTCTTAAGTATTTATAACTCTACACTACAGATAATTCTCTTTCAGCACTACGGAAACTGTTGCTTCGACTGTCATTATACTATCGGCTTATTAAAATAGACATTAGCTTATTTCTGAACTCTTCCAGTCGAGTACCACCTCCTTTGAGGAAAAGCTCACGGAGATTATTCTTTAAAATTAGCAGTCTCATCCTTTCTCTTCCAACTCTCTGACCCCAAACTTAACCGATATGCTCAATTCTTCTTTTCGTGCACTCCACTGGTATAGGCCTGGTGAATTCACTTCACTTCTCATATCGTTTTGCACTCTTACACACTGTGTCTTATAATGTACCTTGTATTCAAGGAGGCATGCTGCGCCTTTCATTCTCGGTTTCATCAACTTCTATGAAATTTCGTACGCCCCGGCTTTTCCCTTTAATAAGGATAATATATATATATAAATATATATATTATAAATAGATATAATATTAATATATAATATTAAAATATATAATTATAATATATATTAATATATATATATATATATTAAATATATATTATTAATATATATATATATATATAGTATATATATATATAATGTATGTGTGTGTGTATGATATGTGTGTGCTGTGTGTGTGTGTGTGTGTGTGTCGTGGTGTGTGAAATATAGGTAAAGATAAATTGAAATGATCATTGGAGAATATTATTTAAATTCGTAGTGTCTTTAAACAAATAAAAAAGCCCTGAGAATAGTAGAGATCTTAATATATTCATACATTATATATATATATATAAGTATATATACATATACATATATTATATATAATATATCTATATTATATATAATATAATATATATATATATTATATATCATATATATAATATATATTAATATGATATATTCACGACAAGAGGAAAAATTCTATCAATTTTTAAAATGTAACTATAATATTTATCATTGATTATATATAATATATATATATATATATATATATTGATATTATATATTATAGCTATATAATATATATATATATATACTTATATATATTATATATATATATAATGATATATATTAATTATATACAGTGATAATATAGTAGTATGACTATATAGATATATATTAGTAATATATATATATATATATAATAATATAATAGTTATTACTATATATATATATATTACATAATATATATATATAATATATATATATATATATATATATTATATATATATATATATATATATTATATATATATATCGTATATATATATATATAAGTAATATATATATATTATATACTATATATATATATAAATATAATACTATACTTATAATAAATATAATTATAATAATATTATTTATATTATTATAATTTATATATATATATATATATGTTTATACTTTTTAATATATAGATTTCGTTATTCCATACTTTTGTTTAATTACCTACTTATTTGAATATTATTTTAAATGTTTGCTTATACGTTTTTTTTCATGAAATTATGATTATATTAATTACTATTAATAAATAAAATAATTATGATTATTATTATATTATTATAATTAAAGGGAAATGAAAAATGTTTTTTTTAGTCATTTACATCAATAATTATTTATTTTTCTAAGTAAATTATACAAATGAAATAATATAAAATATAATTAAATTAATTACTATTAAAAATAAATTAAATTAAAATACAGTAACAAAAAAATAATCTGGAAATATTATAAAATGTTTTAATAATAAAATTAAAATTTAAACAGTTTTCATAATATAGTACAAAAATGTTATAAATATAGTATTACATTGTAAATTTTTGAAGATTTATTATAAATAATATACTTTACTTTTAGCTTGGTGGTATATAGAAAAAAAAATAAATTGTATGATCATAGAGTCCTATATTATAATTACAGAACACCAAATAATAATAATAATAACAATAACAATATATACATAAATCATAATAATTAATAATATAATAATAATAATAATAATAATAATAATAATAATAATAATAATAATAATAATAATAATAATAATAATAATAATAATAATAATATAATAATAATAGAAATAATAATAATAATAAATAATAATGATAATATAATAATAATTAATAATTAATAATAAGATAAAGTAATAATAATAATTAATAATAATAAATAAATAAATAATAATAATAATATAAATAATAATTAATCATAATAATATAATTAATATTAATATATATATATAATTAATAATAATAATTAATAATAATAATAATAATAATATAATAATATATAATAATAATAAAATAATATAATAATATATAATAATATAATAATATCTAATAATAATTAATATAATAATATAATAATAATAATAATAATAATAATCATCAGATATTTATTCAATATCTATATATATATATATATATATATAGAGGTTGGGCCTATATATAGATATATATAATATATATATATATATGTATAAATATAAATGATTTATACTATAGTATATTACTATACTAATATATATATGTATATATATATATTTATATCACTATATATATATATATAATACTATTATATATTAATTAATATATATATATATTATATATATATTAGTATATCTATATATTATCTCATATATATAGGTATATACATTATTGATCTGCACTATATATATATATAATATATATAGTATATATATATATATATATATATATATATAATAATATATAAAGTACCTATATATAATATATATATAGATGATATAATATACTATATAGAGCCCGTATATAATAATCACCTAGTGAAGTTATATATGATACCTATAGGATAATTATAATATATATAGTAATATATATACAGAAATCAGCAAATAGATTATATATAATAATTTTTTTTAATATATAGATATTATTATCATATCTCAATAAATTATATATATATATTATATATATCTAATATATATAGTATAAATATAAATATAATATATATATATATAATATATAATATATAAATATAATAATATATTTTATAAGTAAATGCACACCACCTGAGAACACCAGAAATTGATAATCTCCTGGTCAACCAAAGAATTTGATCGCCAAGACAAAGAATACCTTGTTTCTTATCAGAATGTTTTTTCGTGCAGGAATTCGTTCGTATTGATTTTTTTGTCGCTGTCAGACTCCAGTTTTTTACACGATTGCACATGATACAAAATGAAGAAAAATTGCAAAAATAAATAATTTTTCCCGTGAACAGATACAAAACGGTTATATATACAAACAGATAATGTGAATAAAATATTTGTATCTTGCCCAAATATATATGCTGTTAAAAATTCAAATTAATAGAACAAATAATAAAAAAGATATAGCGGTTTTTCATTTATGAAATGGTAAAAAAAAATTTTTTACATTTTTTAAATTTTTAAGTGAATGGTGGCAAAAACTGAACCTGATAAACAAACACCAATTTAATTTTTTGATTCAGCGCAAAAAAAAAAACTACTTAAGAAACAAGTTCTAA